>MQRK01216048.1:10184-25667 GCA_001938485.1 Girardia tigrina
ACGCCCCTAAAATTACACAACTAAAAAGTACGCCCCTAAAATTACACAACTAAAAAGTATGCCCCTAAAATTACACAACTAAAAAATATGCCCCTGGGGGCATATTTTTAACAAGATCCGGTGTTTTAGATGGTTGTCAAAGTGATTTGATTGGTTGTTTAGGTGACTTTTATGGTTAACAAGTGATGGGAACCATTACCAAGGTACCAGAAAGCAATCAGAACCATTGCAATGGTGATCGGAACCGTTGCTTTGGATCAGGGGACCAATCAGAAGCATTTTTTGGGGTGATTGCGACAGTTGCTAAGGTACCAGGAAGTAATCAGAAGCGTTTCAAAGGAAAGCGGAACCGTTGTTATGGTGATCGTAACCGTTGCCATGGTTACGGTTAACATCACAAAGATGAGATAAGAGTATACGACTAAATTTATGAACGCTAATTTTTTGCGTAGAGACAGTATGTCAATTACAGAGAAATATTACAAAGAAGTACGTTACAATTAGAAGTAAGTTAAAAAAATTAAATTTTAAAATTTTTATCAAAGATTTATAAACCATGTCCGTTTTTGATTCGAAACGACATTCAAAAGATTTTTGAAGAAAATGCTATTTTTTTTAGTATTGTATTAGATTGTGGAGTGATCGATGGAAGCTTTAAATCTTTGAATTTGGACAAATGAAAAAAAAATAAAAATTTGATCGAGAATAAAAAAGAAAAGAAAAATGCTTTTTAAACATAAATAAAAGCGACACCAAAAGAAGAAATCCACTGAGAGAATATTCATTTAGTTGAATGTTTGACTAATATTTAACGATAGAAAACACAGTAACATCTTATAATAACATTCTCTTCCATATGTTTCATCAGAAACAGGGAAATTAAATTTATTTAGTTTGAGTAAAATCTAATGAAAAATATATCCTATTAGTGTGTATCCCTATGAACCTTAGTGCTCTTGAACCATCCGTGTGAGAAGTGGTTGCAACATCGATATCAGAATTCATTTTTAACTCCAAAATTTATTTATTATAAAACAATTTTCAAATCAATTTTTCCACTATTTCTTTAATTCATAATTATTCCACCGTTCTCTATTTTCAAATAATTTCTAAATTATCTCAAATTGCAATCAACATAATATTTAATTTTTAAAACATATTTATGAAAATTAATAATTTACGTATATTTAGTTTTTAATGGGAATATTTATTTTTTTTAATTTGTTGTTTATTTTTTTAAAACCTTTTATATTGTTTTTAAAACTTTGTTTTTCAAATGAAATATTATATTCTGTTTTTTTTAATTTTGCATTTTTTTTATAAAAAAACATGTAATTTATTTTTAGTATTTTAAAATTTTTTGAAAATACTTTATATTTAATATTCAATTGTTTTATGTTTATAATATTTAATTTTTAATCTTATCCTTAATTGATTTTAAAATTTTTAATAAAATTCAAATAAAATGATTATTTTTTTAAAATACTGTTCTGTCGGTTTTCTGTTTTAATCCATCCATTTTATGCTAAAATAATATTTTAAAAATAATAGTAAATAATATTTCAAAATATCAAATAATATTCTAATATCAAAATAATATTTTATACAGAATATTTTCAAATCAAACTCAAAATATTTAATTATCATTTAATTTTTAAAATTTTTAGTTTGACTTTAATTCAAAACAATTTTTAAAACCATTTAAATTTTGATCAGCAAACTAAATTAATTACCGCCTCATAATCCAGATTCGGATTCATCCAACAATTTTAACTTATAAGTTTGATATATATCGAAACAGCAATATTTTAGCTGATTCCCATACTCTATTATCAGACATGACCCACAAGCTATAGCTTGAAAACTATAATTTTAATTAATAAATTATAGTAAAAACTGGTTTTGTAAGATTTATTAAGAATAAAAAATTAAAGAAATAAGTTATCATAATATACTCAATGATAATAAGTACAATCGTATTTAATAAAGAAATAAAATAAGTAAATATTATTCTAAATAAAAAGTCGACAAATATATACCAAATACAGTCACTAATGAGTATTAATTATCTTCCACATAAGTAATACAAAACACGATAACATCTTCCATGAACATTCTCTTCCGCGTCTTCCCCGAGAAACAGTGAAATTCAAGCTTTGACTAAAAGAAGTATTTACAGATTTATATATTAATTCTGCCACACAGCTATACAAGTAATCGCCTCTCGCCTTTGATAGAATCAGTTTGCTGTCGTCTTCAATGATTCCAGTTTGATTAGACATACGAATCCATTTCACTTTCGATTTCGGCCAACTATTCGCTTTGCATTCAATATTATCCGTATAAGAATATTGTTTCTTCAGGGGTATGATTTCCAGTTCCTTTGACAAATATATCACTCTAATTTCGTCACCAATACTTCTAATAATTTCTCTTTTCGAATCCGATAAAGAACAATAAAATCGAGATCCATTGAAATTTAGATTTATTAAAATGGGAAAATAAATCATCACAGAAGAATTCGAAAGAAGAGTGTTGTTAAAGAAAATGAGTTTATTATCATTTCCGATAGTAATGTATAAACCACTCCCCAGAAATTGAACACAGGATACATTCACATAACTACCATTACCAATTTCGTTGCCATTTTCATAACTTATGGCCAAAAAGGATTTCAATTCTATTGCACTTGAAGATTTATTTCCCGAAGAGAATATCACACTACAACTGAAATTTCTTGATGTTTCGTTTGATAAATTTATTCCGAAACTTACCGATTTTTCATTCACTGTTACATTATTAATTATACTTCTATACGACTTTGCAACAATCACATTCCCTGACTCTACTGATACCATAACATTACTATTATCTTTGATATTCATTACAGATACACTACTCATTTTGTCTACCGTACAACTCACTAAAACCGGTTCTGATAATCCGACTATTTCTGGAACTACTGAGAATCTAAGGAACTCTTCGTAACTTCCATTGACAAAAATAAATTTTGTCAAAAAATGTTCAGTTTTATTAACAAAATTTTTCGCTGCGCAAATATATAAGACATTATATTTAGGTGTCGGAGTCAGCATTATTATGCCGGGAGAATCTTTTTCAACAAACGAATCATTCATATTTGATAACCATGTGATAATTGGTTTCGGATTTCCTTTCGCAGTACATTTTACTATCATTCCGTTATAATATGCTGACGAATTCGGCATAATTTCGATATCTCTCACTGGATATGTTATATTAATCCTGATGTCATTGCTCCTCCAAGAATATAAATCATTCCGATTTATACAAAATAATGTTTGTTCATCATCTGTCCAATCAAAGGTTTTCTTTATGACAACAACTCTTTCGTTTTCGACACCATATCCAAGATTTACTTGTCTATTATCCTTATTTAATTTAAAAATCCTGAGATTTCCCGGTGGTTGTCCCAATGTTGTTGTAGAACAATTGATTATGAAGTCCTTCTCATTTTGCTCAATTGTAATTGATGGATTTTCTCCTTTTATATAAAATGTTTTGTTTCTAATGATCTCTCCATATTGATTTATTATTTCAATTATATATTCCCCATATATTGCTGATTCTGATAGATCGTATGTAATACTAGAATATGTTAATGTGATATTACCGACGAAGTTTGATGCTTTTAGAATATGTGTACTGTTGAATGATACTACATTTGTGTTATTTACAGTAATTGATCCGTTGATGAAGCCTGACCATTTTGGGGACAATTCCCAGTGATGTTTTGAACCATTGGAACTCGCAAATTGATGCCCGGTAAATAAAATTTTAATGTTCGTCCATCTCGGAGTCGGAGTCAATGTTGTTAGCGTCGATTGATACAAAATTACTGAAAACATAAACGTCTTTCGAATTACTAAATTCGAATTATTAAATGTTTGATTTACGATACAATCATAAGTTCTATTTCCTAAAATTTTACTGAAAGTTAAACTCGATCCGTTCTTTATGTCATTCCATAAGTCCTTTTCATTATTGTTTTGCCACTGATAAGTTGGACTGGGATTTCCATTGGAATAACAAAAAACGGTGTCGTTTTCTAAATAGTATCCTTTCTCCGGATATATTTCTATTGTTTCGATTTGAGAAGTAATATTTAGAATGGTGTAATGTTCGATGTATCTCGAATACGGATACTGGATCCCACACCCAACAGTCGCTCCATTTAAGCTTCTATTTAAATACAATTTTGTCACTGAGACTGCGGAAATTGTCGTATTTTGACTGTCCAATTCAATTGTCCGACCATTATCCAACGTTAGCAAAGTAATAATTAACAGATTTGTTTTATTTTCTTTTATTTCACAGGAAATATTCACGAACTCATTTTCGTAATACATTTCTCGTTTAGTAATATTAAAAATAGGACTTGAAGCATTTACAAGTACGTTAATTCGATTTGATACTTTCCCGATTTTTCCTGGTACTATTAAACATTCATAGTCGCCTTCGTGACTTTTTCTAAACGACATTAAATATCTGATTGTTTCATTAACGACCGAGCAATTTGATACTGAACCTCGATAAGTTTTCGATATAGCGCAATTGCTATTATCTGTAGTATGAGAGACCACTTCCTCATTGTTCGGTATGAACCTTATGGAAATTGTTTGGTAAGATTCACTGGTATTAAGAGAACATTGGAAAGGAGCTGGGATATTTTCAATGACATGCGCCGGACCAAGGAAGACAACACTTCTGTTTTGAGCGAACACCTGTATGAATCGTAAACAACATAAAAAGAATAATAATTTCATGCCGAGTTTCATTTGACAAATAAAAATTGTGAAGCATTATATACTCTTCAAGCGATGTATAAGATAAACAGAAAACTACCATTTGCAAGACTCATTTTGTGTGAAATAGATCAACGTCTTACAGCTTTACTACAATTGTAAATAGTAACTTTCGTGTAACAAATGATAGACAATTAATTAGTCAATAACAAGATAAATTTTAGGAGCGAATTTTGTTTGGATTGATATTTAAAAATAACAAATATTTTACGAATTTAAAACATTAAATAAAATGTATGTTGGTTACTTGTGATTGATAAGATGTAAAAGAAGACTTATTTGCATAAGAATTTCAAGTTAAATTATCAGATTAATATAATAAATTGTGAATGAGAATATTGAAAATAACAATTTATTTATAACATAAGAGTTTTAAACCGTTTGCCGAATTCTGATTATTTAAATAACTTTTATAAAGTATAAATTATATAAATTATATAATTGATAAATTTTATAAATTATATAAAGTTTATACAAACCACGTTTTTATAGTGTTACGAAAGGACTAAAAAGAGGAAAACAATTTTACGGGTGATGTTGAAATTCTTTTACCAAAAATTTATGGTGCATGTCTAAATCAATAATTGCTTTGATACATATTTTTAGTATTAAGAATTTTAGCTTGATGAGAGTGTTAGAAAAGAGGAATTTTTCAATGTATTTTCTGATTGTATTTAATAATTGTTGGGAGCTTTGTTGAGTTCACAAAATTTTTGAATTTACAATCTTATCAAATTAATAATTAAACAATTTAAAATAATATTTTCAGAAATTTAATGTAAAAATTAATTTATGTAAGAAGTAAAATAAATTTTACGGTAGGTTTATTAAAAGATTTATGTAAAGATTTATTATAAAGTAAAAAAGTTAATTTCAATTTTGATGAAAATATTTAATTGAAATAAAATCAAAAGTAATATAAAGTTTAATATTTTATTCACGAAATGAAAGTAAACTAAACTATTTTTTGGTAACTTATTTTACACGATTAAATCAAAGTAAATTAAAAATGTAATTGTAATTTTTTTGGAAATTTTAATTGGAATCAAAATATAATTGTAAAGCAATTAAATCGACTTAAATGAAAATGCGATTTTAATTTTATTTTGGAAAACGTAATTATTAATGGAAATATAATTTTATTTTTTATGTAAAAAAAGGGGTAAATTAAAAGTTGTGAAATTAAACGAAATTGCGATTTTAAATTCTATTTTCAAAATATTATTTTATTAAATCTAAAGTAATTTTTAAAACTCTTATGAAAACGAAATGAAAAATGCTATTGGATAAAATTGGGAAATTTAATTGAGAAACAGGTAAATTTAAATGTACAATAAAAATGAAATTTAATAAAAGACGCAACACAATCTTTGTGAAAAAATTTTAATAAATTCACTTTATAATTTTTTATTAAAAAAAGTATAAGATTTTAATTTGTAAAAAATACAATAACCATATTTATATTTATATCAATTCTTATTTATAATGGTTTGTGTAAAAAGAAAGTGCAAAAGTTCCTCGAAAATATTTGTTTAAAAAACTTAAATTGTGATATAAATAAAGTTATGTGTTAATGACAACTTCTTTTGATCAAGAACCCAATGATAGTTTCTTCTGTTGGTGTCGAGTAGGTGATTGTAGTGTCATGTTCCCTCCTTCTCAAGGCATCTTTGTTGGCTCTGAGGCCCCATCCGTTTTTAGAGTTCAACGGCAACTCTATCATAAAATTTACTCATCTCAATCCTCTGGGAACAGACGTGTCTCCTTCGCTCACATCAACACGTTGTGTGTACATCGGAGCGCCTTCGGGTTCTAACCAGTAACGAGTATTACCCGACTGGTGGTCTCAGTTTCTGACGGGGTTGATAATTGCATTCGTTAAGGCTGACTATTGTCATTTTATACTTTTGTTTCCGAAGTGTCTTGTATTTCGTGAACGAGGAGAGCCTCAAAGAAGCAAGAGACGATCGAACCGCGTGTCCCTTGCATGCTGCGGTCTATCTTGGCCACCTCCAGAAGGTTTCTCGCCACTGTTAACATTTTCATAGCTTATTAATACTTTTATGATTTGTTCAATTTTAACATTATCTTGCATTCTCTCCTTTAATTTGAATCGCGGTCGCTGCATGTTAATTTTAAACCTATAATGACACTATGTGTTAACTCTGTGAGTTCCGATGTTTATTTTAAACCATATTATGTCTCCCTCAATTTTTCGATTTAATTCACGTCATTTTATGTCTCTTTAATTATTTAATAGAATTCAAGGAATGACAATACGCTCATCAAAATCATATAAAACTGTTGGGAAATATTTCTAAATATGATATTTGATTATTACAGATTTTAATCCGACTTCATAACTTATTGCAACGTCACAAATGTTACAAAATATATCGTTCCAACCGTCGTTTAAGAACATCGTAATGTTGATCATCATTTATCTATCAATGTTACTACCAATCTTTACCGTCATCAATATTATCAAGATTAACCGTATTGTTTATTTTTTCAACGCAATTATATACAATAACTTAGACTCGATCACTAAGATAAAAATCAAAACGATTAACGAAATATTATTTAATTAAATAGCGAAATCAAACTCAAAATTATAATATTAACAAAATTACATTAAGTATTAAAACAAATAAATTGAATTTAAACTATTAAAACAATAGACAAAATTTTATTATCATTAGCAGAAAACATTAGTTAAATTGCTCAAATTAAAGCGATTTGCGGTTTCAGAATTAATCCGACATTCAAATTTTTTGAATATCTAATGCGGCTCAATGATTTATCAAACAAAACAAACAAGTAAAATTTTATATATTTTTCATTCAATTATTAGTCAACCATTTACCAATTATTATCGAACTATTTGATCCTTGTTATTTGTACCATAAACGTTATTATAATAAAACTTCATATGAAAATTCAACTTAACATTGAACTTTATACCATAAATACTAAAATCTATTATGATGAAAATCCCGGTAATGATAAAACTTTTATAATGAAATCTCGTAAATAATATAATGAAAGTTATAATATTAAATTGCGATTCGACTCATCGTGTCACTACGTGAAGAGGAGCAGTAAAGAATCTCAACTTCCTGACTCTACCTTTAGAAAATTTATCGTTCCTTATTACCAAGTTCATATTAATGATCGATATATACAGCATCACAATATGTACAATCTGATAAACTCCTACACTTTTCCCCCCACTCTGCGTCTTCACTTCTCACTTTTCCATCGATCCTCAGGACTCTCGCGCTCCAATCTTTCCTTTCAAATTGTTTCTCCTCAGTCAACCCCATTATTCTCGAATGGAATCGGACATTACACTTATCTGCACCTCCTCTTATTCGTGACTCCATGAGCAAATAAAAACTAACGGAATAATAATAAAATAATAATAAGTAAAAAAAATATAAATTGTGAATAAAGTAAAATTATATTGAAGAACAAATTATCGTATAATGTTAATAAAATCAAAGCCCATAATTAAACAATCAAAATCAAAACTCGTTCATACCTCCGGATAAATAACGTTGTTGAAACTGTAAATCAGTTGGGATGAATAGAATGAAATCAGTATAATATCAGATAAAACAAATAAAATTAATGAAGTCTTGTAATTGGTAAAATTCTTTCTTCTGGAATTGTAGTATTGTGATTTTTGCGAAGTAAAATAAGATATTTGTGCAATAAAAATTTTAGCGACTGTAAAGTAAAAATAATTTTGTGCGTGTGAATAGTGTCGTTTTCATTGAGATGCATTGGATATTTATACCCACAGGATGTGCATCTCTCTCGACATCCTGTGCACACGACAAAAGGAGAAAGATAAGAGAGGGGAGGAACGATGATGTTTATTTTAGATTGAAATCTTCACATTCATGACATCCTATCCATATGTTCCATCAGTCAATGTCAGGAGGGAGAACCAACACAATTTATAGATTGCACATCTGTTGTGCAATATGTGCTGCGATATTTTAGTGATGGTTCTTTATTCTGTCGATGATGATTATTAATTCGTTCTGCCGATGTTTGCGTCTCGTTGGTTATGACAGGATGAGGGAGGTGAGGACTATTTCGACTTGGTAAGTTTTGTTATTTCAAAACTAACTGATTATAATTGCTTATTAGATCTCGGCTGTCTGGAAACCGTACGGATTGAATCATCATGAATCGCGGTATTTTTAATTAAAGTTCTAAGTTAATTTTAACTTTGTCTCAAAATTTTCAGCTTTTCAAAGGTTTCTCAAGGGTCTTCAAAAGCTTCGGGGAGGCTCCGGATGAGCTCAGGGAAACTCCTCACCTACCTTTCACCTCAACATGCTCTGGACCGATTTAAAATTAACGAGGATAGTCGAGCCAGACTATCCTCACAATCTTCCCTCAAGGTCTCGGGCGTACGGGGTGTGGGTTGTGAAGGAGGGTTTCCTTCGAGTTCTCTGCTCAATAATATAGCTGTCGTAACAGTAGGTTGGGTTTGATTTCGAGCTTGTGGCATGGCTAATATGTCGTAGAGGGCCTTAAAAGGATGTTCTTCCGGTGGATTTTGCTAGGTGACACTTAACTCAGTGAATCCGTTGTCGTCATTTTAAATTGCTGGTTTGGTGTTTATTAAGAACACCAACTGTAGTTTTCGAACTTTTATTTTCAATACAATTAGAATTGTCTTTTGGACAACTCTCAGCAAAGCTTTCGTAATTCGACATTTTTCTAAATTGATAAAATTTAGTTCATGTTTTTTAATAAACAATTATTCGAACAAAATTTTCATTATTTTCAGATTTTATTTTTAAAGTTCAAATTTTGTAATTTTAGTAATAATAATATTAATAATATTATTAATAATAATAATATTAATAATATTATTAATAATATTAATTATTATTAATAATAATAATAGTAATAATATTAATTTTATTTAAAAAATGATTTTATGTAAAGAAAGAACATTTATTTAATTTAAAACTTAGTTAAAAGCTATTTACTCTTATATAAAATCACTCACTTATCAGATCGATTGAAATGATAGGTAAGTTATTCTATATGAGGGATAAATTACTAAGCTAACCTAACGAGCTAGTTAGATGAGCTTAGTAATCCCAAATAAATAAATAAATAAACGTTTAAAATAACTATATTGTCAAAAGAAAATAACTGAATAATCATAACCGGTACAAAATAATGAATGGTACTTCTAAATTGTCAAGAGTGAGTATAAATGGAGTAAAAATTAGCAGTCAAATGTTGTTGACAATAATATAAAACGCGTAATCGGTAAGTCGTAATATTAATTTGTAATTGATTAAATTCATATTTAATTATCCCATATTTCTGTGGGAAATAATTATTATTGTTATTATGACTGTCAATGTTGCATTGGCGATTAATCGAGACGACATGACTGTTCTCTTTTTTTATTTGTTTTCTCTCTTCTTCGCTGGATGATGAAACAAAAAAACGTAATTTTGATAGTCCATTTTAAATCGGGTTGAAAATACTTTTACGAATTTGCAAAGAGTTGCTCGGACTGATAATGATGAAACAAACAATAAGAAAACGCAGATAAAAAAGAAATATAATTTGAATTTGTTAAAAAAACACGTCCATTAAAAAATTCCCGCACAAAACACTGAGAAATCAACAGTGAACAACACATGACACGTGTATGCATACATGTACAAAGCTCTCTGAAATTACAAATCACACATCACAGGCAACATAGGACTAGCAAACAACACATATCCTCATTGGACAGGTAGAACTCTGTGTAATTTTATTTCTATTCTCTTTACAACTTTATTTAAATTTTTATTATTAAAATTTGAAACGATTTAATATTTTTAAAGTTTTTTAAATATCTTATGCTGTACTTTAAAATGCAAATTATACTCGAATAATTCATCGTGAATATCTAAAATATCAATTTTCCATCTAGGTGGGAGAAACACATTTCCAAATACTAAACTCAACATACAAAATTCAACATACCAATTTCAACATACCAAATTTAAAATATTCCTCATTGTGTTATTCAAGTGTACTACTATTGCGAATTCATCTTTAAGGATTTTGACGTTATGTGAAAAGAGTTAGAGTATTGTGTAAGGGCCAGTATAGGAGGGTGCTAAACCAGTCTTAGATTGGTTTTTTTAATATTAAATATTTTACGTCGCACAGGAATTTCGGTAAGTATTCCTTGAAATTATTGTACCCCTTGCCGTAATAATCACCGTCGATACTTTCAAAGTGAAGATGAGCTTGCTTCATTGCAGCATCGGATGGGAAAGAATCTTGTTCAGTAAATTCTGAGAGGAACCGAATTTCGTGGCCATAAACTACTTGTTTGGGAGTAGAGTTAGTGGCAGTGGATCGTGTGTTGCGCCAGCCCATGAGCACGAACGGAAGGACATCGATTCATCTGTCGGTTTGTTCTACAAGGATACGAAGGGACGTTTTCATTGTTTAGAGAAAACGTTCAATGGCGCCGTTTGATTGTGGGTGGTATACAAAAGTGTACACATGTGTGGTTCCCAATCATTTAGCAAGATCTTTGAAAAAACCAGCCTCAAATTGAAGGCTTTGATCAGAAATTAAATATTGTGGAGCACCAAAGCGGCAAACCAAGGTGGCAAGGAATGTGTGACAAAGGTATCTGTGTCAATGTTGCTTATGGGAATGACCTCATGTCATTTTTTGCGTCGATCAATCATAGTGAGAATTTTAATCAAATCCATGTTCCGACGGAAGGGGGCCGACAATGTCAATTTGAACGGTCTCAAAATGTGACGAAGATGGGTAGTGGTAGAGATAGGGTTTCTATTTGCTATCAACTTTAAATTTTTGACAGGACAAACACTCGGAGGTCCACAGTTTGATATCTTTGCGCATTGACGGCCAAACGACGCGTGTGCGAAGGAATTTATGAGTGTTTGTGTGATGAATATTTTGGATGCTTGATGTTTTGTGTTTTAATGTTGTATGTTGATTTGATATTGTGTCTCACCTAACCAGTTGGTTCATTAATATTTGAATTCTTATTATCTGAAAATATGTAATGTTTAAATTTATTTCTATTTTTTAAAATAATTGTAAAATTTTAAATAAGGTAATTAATTTTATTTACAATTTTTAAATAAAAAAATTAAATTAATATTTTTTAAATAATTAATAATCATTTAAATTTTAAGCAATAAAATTTTGAATAAATATTTTAACAATTTATTTAATTCTCCATTTGCTAAGATAATAAGATTAAAGTCATTAATCAATTAGTTAAAATGCAATCATACGAAAGTTTTGACAAAGATTGTCTTGAAGACAATCAAACGTGTTATGTTAATAAAAATATTAAAAGGCAAATTGATGTTCGTAATATGGCGAGACACGACCACATGACTCCGAACATCAAAGATCCAAATACATTTGACGGATCTGAGACAAAAGGTGAAACATTTATAAAGAACTTCAACAGGTACGCGAAGATAATTGGATTTTCAGAGAAAAGGAAAATCTTATTAGTAACGCCATACATTACTCGGATGCAATCATAAAGTATGAAACAGCGACCGGTGAAACATATGAAGAGAAATTAATAGTAGCGTTCTCCAATGAAAAAAACACACTAGATTTAATGAAAGAAATGTTACATTTGAAAATTGGCTCCAGCAATCCCACAATAATATTTAGAAAGGTAGACGTACTAATATAAAAATTGGCGGAGAAAAAGTTGGGTAAGAAAGAATTATCGAATTTAGCATACGCTAATTTGATAGATGATGATGACATACAAAAACAAATAGTCATACAAGGTATCACGAAATTTGATGAGATTGAAGAAATACAAACGAGAATGTTTGAAAATAATAAAAAGAATAGAAACGCACCAGTGGTAGCATATAATACAAAAAGAGAAAATGAATGAAAAACAGGGGAAAATAAAAGCAGAACAGCAAGACCACTGAATAGAGAAATTCCAAAAGATACAAGAAGAAATTTTCAAGTCAGGAGAATCACTTGTTGGGCAAGTCAAGAAGAAGGACATGTTTGAAGAGAGTGTCCAAATGTGAAATTTCATCAATGCAATAAAAGAGGACACATGCGAACAAATTGTTATAAAAACTCGAATAGGTTTAAGGAACGCGATCAATGGAAACGGGATAATGGAAGAAAAATATCTATGTTTTGTAAAACTTATAGGTAATTAAGATCATAATTAGGGTTTTAAGGGGGGCATTTTTTTAAATTTTCAAAGTATAAATTGTTTCACATAATTCAAAAATTATAAATCAAACATTTTAACTTATTCTTATTAAAGGTTAGTTAAAAAACATAGACGTAATTAAGAACATAATTTAATTTTTTTCGGGGAGGGGGGGATTTTCTTAAATTTGCAAAATATTGATTATTTTGGATAGTTCACATTTTAAATTTAAACATTTTAATTTATTCTTATTAAATATTAGTTACAAAAACAGAAATTATTAGGATTATAATTTAATTTTTTTCTGGAAATGTGAGATTTTTTTAATTTTAAGAGACTGGCCGACGAACACTAATATGAAATATCCAGTAGCGGAATCGAACAAACTAGATGATGAATTGTATGGAAGAGATGACTCTTCAAGATGGGTCTATACCCTAGAAACTGATAGAAATGAAAATTCTAAAAGACAGGAATATCCCAGAGGTTACAGAAAATTCAGAGATGATCGGGGAAAGTCAATGCAGATGTATATTTGATTGTACGTATCAAAATATTCCTCTATAAATGTATGAATTAGGTAGTTTGAATAAAGGAAATTATGAAAAATGTGATAACATGGATATAGAAAAAGAAAGAAAGGAAATATTACAACAGATATATTAAAATAGCAAAGTTTGACATAAATTATTAAAATTTGAAAGGACGGCCAAGTGTAGAATTTCGTATAAAAGATAAAAAGGTTCAGTGTTTTTTAAATACAGGAGCTGGAGTGAATTTAATTAAAGCAGATTTCATCAAATGTATGAAAGATATCCAGATTAAAGAAACAAGAAAGCGATTGACTCAGAAATCGATCCTTCAAAAATTGCTCCTCAAAATGGTTAGTTAATATTTTGTCCTTAAAGTTTGTGTTTATTGAGGGCTTAGAATTGTGGTTTAAAATTGCTTTTAAGATTGTTCGAATTTAGTGTCAAAATTATGAGAGAGACTCTGAATCATGTCTCTATTTATACTCAGGGTCTGCTTCATTTTTACTGCAATAGATGCAGTGATCGTGTTCTGACTGATTTGGTTCATGTTGAATCATGATTCAATTGCAGATCCAGCCGCGTATATATTTTTATTAAATTGTTTTTCAGTTCATTTGTATCTTGTTTGCAGACCCGTCCGCACAGAGAAAGTCCGACTAAGGCAGTTGTTTAAATGTCCACAGGTTCGCCAAGGAGTTAGTATGTAAAGTATTATTCTAATGATTAATTTAGTTTTTATTTTTAGATCAGTCTGGGACAGGCTTATTCATAGGCCATCTTGAAAATCAAATTGAATCAGGTATTTTTCTTAATTGAACTTTGTTCGTTTAATTATTTTTTTATATTTTTAGATTATTTGAAAGAATTTTTTAAAGTAAACAGCAACTTCATCATGAACGAATGGTGGTATTGATTTATGCAATTTACGATGTTGAATTGAGGATTTAAAGGTTGGTAAGAATAGTTGGTGTACCGGAATGCAACACATATAAATAATATATTTTAAGAGTTTAGGTGACCTAAACGTTTCGTTTTTGATAATGGAGCTGTTTACAAAAAGTATCAAAATAAGACAGTTGTTTCGGAGACCGTGTCTTTTTCATTTAAATTATTTCCATTTACTTTAATTTTAGAATTCTTAGTGCTTATTAATAATGCAAAATAATCTTTCTCAAAATTGAAAACACAATCAAAATCAATTATTGTTATTAAATCTCATTTAAAACTGATAAAGGCTCGGGAAAACTCAATCAGTAGGGAGAAAATGGGCATTCTGCCTACACCCCCCCCCAGGAAACCATGGCAACGGTATCGGTTATCGTGGTTACCATGGCAACAGTCGCGATCACCTTAGCAACGGTCGCGATTACCATAGCAACGGTCGCGGTTACCATGGCAACGGTCGCGATCACCTTAGTTACGGCCGCGATGTCCCACGGGGGGTTACCGTTACCATGGCAACGGTCGCGATCACCTTAGTTACGGTTGCTAAGGGCCAGTAACCTGATCTCGGTTGCTAGGTGCCCGTTTCCATGGCAACCGTTGCTAAGGGCCTTTTTATTGCTCCATTGGATAGCCCTCTTGCTAAGGAGTATATATTACTATGGGTTGCTAGTCAAAATCTCACGGTAACTATGAGTAATTGCACCTTAACTAAGTGCAAAAAAATTTAGAAAATCGATTATATCTCAGCTCCCATTCATGTTGTAGACCTGAAAATTGGCATGCCGGGACAAGTTGATGTGCTGAATCCGAACAATGTGAAATTATCGATTTCCAATAATGTCGATTTTTTGAAATTTTCTACAAATCGATCACTGCACAGAGCCCGAATGTGCTAATCGATACTTTTAAAGTGCCAATCGATAGTGCACAT
>MQRK01216049.1:11209-21478 GCA_001938485.1 Girardia tigrina
AACGTGGTTTTTAAAACTTTTTTATTTATTATTATTTTCTTATTTTTTAGTAGTATTATTATACTACTTAGTATTATTATACTACTTATTATTATAAGTAGTATACCAAGATTTAATTTATAAATTTTATATTTTAATTTAGTCCATATAAAATTAAAATTAATTAATTTGAATTTATTAGAGCATTTTTGAGATGCAGAGATGCTAAAATCTCAAAATGTCATGCAGAAGAAGCCTACATAAAAAATTTCAGAACGATCGGATGAGTGGAAGTGGTCTAAACAGCGTGTGAAAAGTGAAACATCACAAACAAACAGAAAGACAGACAGAACCCAAAGCAAGTTAAGTAAAACGTGGTAATTAAAGTAAGTAGTAGGGCACTACATTGATTTTTACATTAATTATAAAAATTATTTTCGATTTAAATTTCGATGTTAAAAATCGTTTTTCTAAAATATTTATGTTCACTTTTGATTTTACGATTAGCTGGAAAATTTTTTCAAAAATTCCTTTTTTAAATTACTTTTCTAATAACTTATGTAAATAAATTATTTGAACTTATTTTAATTATAATATGATTTTACATTTTTAAAATTCAAAAATTTAAAGCTTACCAAAAGTTCATAACAATAAGTATTTAAATTTTTATGTTTTTCTTTTTAATATCATTTTTAATTTTTAAAGTTTGTGTATTTATTTAACTTTCGAAAACTTTCAAATTAATGAAAAATAATTAACTACTTTGTCTTAATGTAAATTTATACTAAATCGTCATACAAAACCTTATAAGTAATCATAATATTTATGAAATTTAAACAATAAATTTAAAATAACTATTTTCTGAAGACGAATGTGACTAAAAAAAGTTAAATAAAAATGATTTGATGGAGTTTTAACTTTCGGATAATTTTTTAACGAATAAACTTTCAAGATATTTCTTTACTAAATCATACTACCATTGGGTGTCAAAGCTAATGTAGTTTATGAATTTGAATGTCACAAGTGTGAATCATTTTACATTGGAAAAATAAATATTCATGTCGATTCTTTTTCACATTAAAAAAATGCAAAAATAAGGATATTCTTAACTGATAAAAAAGATTTCAACACATCATGCGATGAGCCATTATTATTAGATCATTTACAACCTTGCTTAAATTTCTAAAGTGAGTTCTCCAATCACAATAAAATTCATTAATAAATGACTCGAAGAAAGATATTTCGACGCCGGAAATTAATTTTTAATAAATATGTAAAAAAAATTATAAATTATTAATAATATACTTAAAATGAAATATTTTTTTCTAAATTACGATTTGTAGAAGTAAAGTGACATAAATTTTGTAAATTAAGATTAGTAGGAATGAGATGAAATAAATTTTTATAAATTAGATTTTTTGTTAAGAAAAAAAATTAATTGTCGAATTTAAACTACCTTTTACCCTCTAGTTATATAAATCCTGTGATAAAAGTTTTTTATATAATGCTTTCCTTTCTGCCTTGCCTAATGCCAACTTACAGAAATGTTCATTCCATTTGGTTCAAAATATAAGACGTAAAGTTTCAGACGAAGATCTAATAAATCGGTATTATATAGACACATATTTTTCTTTTAAGATGTGCATGATAACTATCTTGGCTTTTGTTCAATTAGAGGAACTTGAATGAGCATTTGAAACAATAGTCTTACTGGTGAATTGACTCTTATTTTACAGATATTTCAGAAACATATCAAATGATTGCATAAATAAATCTAATGATTTCATAAATAAATCTAATGATTACATAAATAAATCAAGGGAGATTATGTATATATATATATATATATATATATATATTTAGTAAAAATTAAAATCTTGTATATGGAATAAACATCTAGAAAACCAAGAATATGTTTAAATGAAGAAGTATTTGAGCAAATAAAGAGGTTGTACAAGCATAAGTCACCAAAGAAACTTGATTTGCTAACTTATCTTGAATATTCGACCATAACAAAAGCAATTCAAAAGATCGAAAATTCTCCATCTGAAGTGAGGTTCACTGATTTTTATAAAAGACCTAAAAGGAAAGTGAAAATAAAGTAGTGTTATATGCTGAAATCCGAGATATTATTGGAAATGATAACTCTTTAACACAAGTTGATTTCAAAGAAATGCTCAGCAAGCATATTTGTTTAGCAAAACTTTGTAGAAAGGTAAAGGCAGCAGGCATAAAGAGAAAAGGATTAAAGAAAAAGACTATTACTGTAACTACGGAAGAAAATATAAAAAAAGAATTGATTTCTGTAGTTGAATAATTAGTTATTCTAACAGTAATTTATTACTTATTTTTACTAAATAGATATACATAATCTCCCTTGATTTATTTATGTAATCATTTGATTTGTTTCTGAAATCATTAGATTAATTAATGAAATCCTCTGTAGTTATGGACAACGTACGTTTCCATCATTGTCAAGTAGTGAAACAATTATCTAATTCCTTTAATCTTGAGTGTTAATACTTGTAACCTTATTCTCCAGATAAAAATCCAATTGAAAATCTGTTTGGTACTATTAAATCTAATTTAAATACCATTAGACCAAGAGCTTCTAACAAAAATGAACTGTACAGAAATATTAGTACGGCAATTACAATGGTTACAGGAAATCTAAACGAATATTACAGATCTTTTTGGGAGAGAGTATCTGAAATTTTGATTAGAAAATAATTTTTTTCTTTGTTGCTCTTCTATTTTTTTTGTATTTTGTAATTTTTTTTTTACTTTTTACAATGTAAATAGAATTACATATTAATCCCCTTTGATTTATTTATGTAATTATTAGATTTATTTATGTAATCATTAGATTAATTAATGAAATTCTCTGTAGATAAATTTGAAAATTTATTACAGGGTTTCCAGCTCAATTTAAACCAATAAAGAAATTAATTTCATGTGCCCATAAAGCATTATCTTTCAGGAAAAACTTTCACTCAAACCAAAAATAACATTAATAAATTAAGTTTCATTAAACAAGCACGAGTGATGCTGAAAATTCTGAACGTCTACTTAGAGTCATTACTCCCGAAACGATTGAAAAAATGACTGATCTGAGATTGAAAAGTTAAGAGATTGGATAAGCCACATGCATATCACATGGCTTGGTGTTTTTAATTTTGAGGGAACCTTGGGTTATGAGAAAGCTATCTACAAGATAGATTTTTATTTGATTTTATTTCTAATAATTCCTAATTTATAAAAATTCATTTACTTTAATGTATAATGACTCTTATTTATTAAAACTTATTTCATTTGATTTCCGAAAAATCCTATTTAATAAAGAATTATTTCACTTCATTCCCAAAATCGTAATTAAGCAACATTATTTCTTTTATTCTTAAAATTCTAATTTATAAAACTTTATTACATTTCATTCCTAAATTTCCTAATTTAGAAAAAAAATATTTCATTTTAAGTCTATTAAAAATAATTTATAAAATTTTTTTAAAATTTATTAAAAATTAATTTCTTGCGTCGGAATGCCCTTACATCGAATTTTCCGGTACCCAAATGACTTGCTTTCTGAAATAACTTCACAAATGAAAATGTCGCAATCGCAAAACATGTACTGTTCTCGAAAAAGAACCATTGTCGATTTTTTATAAGTTATTATTTACTGTGTGATAGATTGATTTCTTTGTTTGCATGTGACCAGTACTCACACTTAGCAAGTTCTGTGAAATATATAAAAGCAAATCGGTTTTTTTAAATTGATATTATTTGGGTCAGCGATATATAGGCATATTGAAATGTTTTGTGTTTTTGTCTATATTCGCAGTTTTTTTAATGATTTAAATGCATTGATGTAATTTGTTATATATATGGAACGATGGCGGTATGTGTGACATGTATCGAAAAATTGATTTTTTTTAAAGGTCAATGTGATTTCAAATGTTTCTTCTATTTGATCAAAATTAATTTTAAATAAATTTTCAAATTTATATTCATAAAAATGAAATAATCTTAAATTGGAGAAGTGTTTTTCAATACTAAAAGAACAAACCTTCTTATTTCTGATAAATAAGTTGTCTATTAGAATATTATAAAGAAAAATTGAAAAATCTACAAAATGTTAGAAACCGTCTTTGGCAAAACAAGAAGGAAGCACCTCTCTTTCTGAGTCAAAAAGGTAATTAAAACTGTAAATAGAGTAAGAGAGTTAAATTCAATGAAGTTGTCTGCATCAAAATTGAAAAATAAATATAGATTTATTTCATATTTTGAAATGTAAGTAATGGGATTTTCAAAGAATTTGCGGAATACAAAGTTTACAATTACAGTTAATACTACAGAAATTTAGTACAAAAATCTCAAAAATTAAGAAAAACAATAATTTATGTAACCTGTTTGTAGATTCTGCGACTCACATCAGTATCCTATCAATGTCAGAGCTTAAAGATGACGGTACTAAACTGATTTTAGGCCCCCTACAATCGTGACCTGGCTCCCTTTATGTTTTTTTTATTTGAAAAATTTTATGTGAGTCATTAGAGGTTATAATTTTTCCTCAAATATATTTATAGAGTTCAATCTCTAAATTTTCATTGAAAAATCGAACATTCTTCAAGGAAAATGCATTTTGCTGAGAGCTGATAACATTTTTTTCAAATTTTTTGGAAAGTTTTAAAAAACATATATATAAAGTATAATAATTTATTACGCGGTATTTATGAATTCAGTCCCATTAAAGACCATTAAAACATTGTCCAAAGGTTGTTCACTGAACACTCCATATCGCAACTTGACAAACTCATTCATAATCTCTTTTGCTAAAAATTATATTAAAACATTAATTACAAAATATTTATTTGTTATTTAAATGTTAAATTATAAATAATTTTAATTATTTAAACCGGCTTTTATTGTTTGATTGTTTGACTTAGTTTGAAAGAAGGACAGAGGAAGTACAGTAAATTCTCCTGGCTCTCCACACTTCCCTAATTGTTTGGTCATTGGTTTATTATTACCATTTTCGTTATTAACTGTGACGAAAAATGCGGCCCTATTGCACTGCTGCCAAGTTATGGGGATTGAAGAGATTGTCCAAGACGGAGGTACTCTGATGTACACGGTTCCAAACTGAACTCCTGATTTTTTAGGATCCATTTGATTTGTTGCTTTCCAGAGAGCTCTTGAGGCTTCATTGAAATTATTCTAAAATGTGAGTTTAGAAGAAAGAATTCACAAAATTAACCTTAATTTGATCGATAAGTACACCATCATTTTGAGGAACATTGTCATTTAAATAAATAAGGATGTCCTGAAATTTGTTACTGGAATCCAAAGACATTTGAAGAGACATTCCACCAGCAAAAAGAAGAATAAATATTATAAAAAACATATTTATTGTTTCCGTATAATTAAATTTATTTGTCGTTATAATGAAGACCTCCTAAGGTATAAATAAATAGTCGTAATGATTTTTGACTTTGACACAAAAATGAATTAGAAGTTCAAGTATAACATAAAAAATTTTTATAGTAATATCTTATTGATTTGCGTAACTTAAAATGATTAATAGATCGATTAAAACCAAATAGCAAATTGTATGAACTGATAAAAACGCGGACTTTAGCCCGAACATGAGATGTAAAGTCAGGATAGCTATTTGATCCACATTAATTATAAATAAATTTTCAAATTTATATTCATAAAAAATGATAATACGTTATTATTTTTTTGTTTATTAATTTCGACGGTTTAATTGTAATCTTCAGAAAAATCGAAGTTTGCTGTACATTAGGGGAAACATTTCAATGACGCAATTTTAATATACTGGTTATGTAACCGCTGACTACTATTATTCAAGCAACTTCTTTTATACAAAAATCAGTTGTTCTGAAAAGAGGATTAATTTTAATCGATTTATTAATTTTTAATAAACTACCAATTGATATAACATATGTTTTTTTATGTTTGATTGTTTTACGGTTGTGAATATTCAATTTTATTTATACAACAATAAAATTGAATATTTACAACCGTAAAACAATCAAACAATTTTAATTTTTTGAAAAATTCACTAAAAATTAAAATAATAAAAATAAATTACAAAATATTACACAACCCTAATTATTAATAAACTCTTCCTTATCAATTTATATTTCGATCATCAGACCCTATCTTTAGATCACTGACTTAGAATTGAATTCACCTGTATATAATTGCAAAAGATTGATTGCGTTAGTAATTTTACGCATTAGTAATGTTACGTTAGTAATTAGCGTTGGTAATTTTACGCTAATCAAAATTACCGAATAAACTGGTTTGAGAACATTAATTGGGTTTTCTTTACATTTATTTATATCACAATTTGAATTGTCACTAGAACAATTCTCCGTAAAACTTGCGTAGCTCGTCATCGTTCGTGATTGATAATCTTTAATAATATTCTTTAACGTCTTATTATTCAAACAAATTTAAATTACAATTTAATTATTACAAAAATAATTTATACTTTAAATTTGAAATAATTTTTATTTATTTTAAGAAAATATTTTTTATGAAATATTAGTTTAATTTTAAAGTGATTATTTAAATTTTAATACTTGATTAAACAACCCGACGTTTTAAAATATTTAAAATATCAATCTTCCATCTGGGTGGGAGAAACACAATCCTGAAACAACATACCAAACAACACACAATAAACACCATTCAAAAATATTCCTCACATCCTCTCGATTTAAATGGCTTTAGCCATTCTATATTCCTTATCAAAATTCTACCATCTAATTCCAATTCATAACTTATTTCGTGTCTACGGTTCTTAATTGTTGCCGGACCCATATATCGATCTTCTTCTTTTGTTATGCTTTCTCTCTTTATCAACACCTTGTCACCAACTTGAAAAGTTCGATTTGTCTCTACTACATTTTTGCACTTTTCTTTCCTGACATTTTCTTTTCCTCCAATAACTTAATTTCCTGACAAATATTATTTCCACTGGTGAGACGCCTATAGTAGCTTGAATTATGCTATTTAACATAAATTCTACCTCTGGCAAAATTTCCGTCCAGTCTTTGTGAGTTTCATCCTTCATTCGTATATTTATAGCATCTCTAATTGTTCTGAATTGTCGCTCCACGATCCAGTTGGTATTGTGGTGGTAGGGGCGGGAATATACTATTTCAGCTTTAAACTTATTCATTGTGTCTTTAAAAAGTGCTGATTTGTATGTTTTTCCTCTATCGACATGGATTTCTTTTGGTGGTCCGAATTTCCAAATCCATTTGTCTAGTAGTACTTTCCTTACGGTTTTCTCGTCTTGATGGGCAACGGCATTTAAACTTATGTGTCTGCTAAATTGAACGATTATCGCTAGTATGTATTGATTAATATTTCTTTTAAACGGTCCGTAGAAATCCATGTATAGTTTTTGGAAGGGTTCATCTGCAAATTGTTTCACGTGCTTGTCTTTTGATTTATTTGTTATGGTCTTTCTCTTCTAACAATTTACATAGCTTAGTACGATTTCCTTTATCGTTTCTCCCATATTATTCATATCAAAGTCGTCTTTTAGATAATTGTAAACTTTCTTGCTACCAGCGTGATATAGCATCGTATGTATATCTTCCACAAATTCAGTTCTTTTGATTTTCGGGATTTTATATATTGTTTTTATAGTACTGTACCTAATAATGTATGTCACAGTACTCAATTGAGTACAGTAGGAGAAAAATGGGCAGTCTCCCTCACCCCCCCCGCGAGGGGGAGGTCGTTACCATGGCAACGGTCGCTATTACCATAGCAACGGTCGCGATTACCCCAAAACACTTCTGATTGGTCGACGGTTCCCTAGCAACGGTCGCGATTACACTAGCCTAGGCAGCAACGGTCGCGGTTACCATAGCAACGGTTCCGGTTCACTTGGTGATGGTAACCAGGGTCTTCGCCACCATAGCAACGGTAACCAAGGCACGTTTTTCATTAGCAACCGATAAAGTGGTTCAAGGCGGTTGTAACCATGGTAACGGTTCCCGTATCCATAGCACCCGCGACCCCATCACTAAGGACCATAGAAAAAAGTGATAATCGATCATTACACAGTGCCCAGATGTTCCAATCGATATTTTTAAAGTGCTAATCGATAGTGCACATTTTGCCGCACATTTCTAATGTGCGAGCACAGTGCATTTTAAGTTGCACAAGTGCAAAAGTGTAAACATCAATACATAAAATTTTTTAAAAGTACCAGTGTCAAAAATCGATATCATGTGTTTGATGCAAATTTTGATTCTCTATTTGAATGTACAATTAGTAATTTCATATATTGATTATTTTTCCCTATAATTGGCATAATGTGCAAATTTACACAAAGTGCACATCAATTTTAGATGCACAAGAAAGCAGAATATCAGAAAGTGCTGATGCACTTGAATAGTAATCCATATACGCACATTTTGATTCCACATTAACATTTGCAAAAAAGTGCTGAAATATTGATTTTTTCGAACATTTCTGAAATTATCAAAAAAGTGCTTAAAAAATTTTTTTTTCGTATATATATGAAACGCATATGATATATGTGTGTTGTTTACCATCAAACAATACTTCATAAATTGCTCAATGTACCTCATCATCAATCACAAGTATCATGGTTACCATAACCAAGATACATAACATTTTATTTTACATGTAAAAACGATATGTATAAAACTCCTATTGTACTTCATACATCAATATAATACATAACATCTGTACAATCATCTAAGGAACACAAGTATAATAAAAAAATATCAAAATATCAAGCAAAATATCAAAAATCTCTCTGAACACATGGATAGTAACCTATAGATAAATAGTCGGAATATGATCTTAGATTCTTGGAAAATTAATACATAGTGCTTTTTCGAACATATGCACATTATGTATGTAAATATTATATTATATATATATTTATTATATAATTATATTATACTATGTTAGCAACCAATATCATATCAACTATTCAAAACACTGCCGTATCCAAGGAGATATCGTCATGCATTCATCATGTCAATACCCAGCTGAATATGTGAAAAATACAGAAAAATACTGAATAATATATAAAATTCTAAAAGAACTACCATATAAATCATTACCATCATGCTATCAACCTTCAAATTTACCATATAGAACATCACATTTACCATATGAAACATCACATTTACCATATGAAACATTACATATACCTCGACAACCATCAAAATTGACATATCAACTATCAAATATACCTCATCAACCATACAATTAATCATCAAATTTACCTCAAAAACAATCAAAATCATCATATCAACCTTCAAATATACCTCAGCCTAGGCAACAATCATCAAAATTTACATATTAACTATCAAAATACCTTAAAAACCATACTATCAACCATCAAAATTACCATATACCTTATCAGATACACATCATCAAATATACCATCAACCATCAAATTTACCTCTAAAATCATTAAAATTGACATATCAACTATCCAATAGACCTTATCAGCCATATATCAACCTTTAAATATACCTATCAACTATCAAATTTACTTCAAAAACCATCAAAATTAACATATCAACTATCTAATATACCTTAGCAGACATATCATCAACCATTAAAAGTACCATATCAGCCTTCAAATATACCTATCAACTATCAAATTTACTTCAAAAACCATCAAAATCATTATATCAACCTTCAAATATACCTCAACCTAGGCAACAATCATCAAAATTTACATATTAACTATCAAAATACCTTAAAAACCATACCATCAAAATTATTATATACCTTATCAGACATATCATTAACCATAAAATATACTTTATCAACCATAAAAAAGTATCATATCAGCTATCAAATATACCTTAACAACCATATCATCAACCATCAAAATCACCTCATGAACAACCATTTGTATATATAAAAGCCCAAGTCACTGCCTGCCTGCTTCACTAACGCTCATATTATCTACTTACAATTGTAAGTAGATAATTATATTAATAATAATTCATATGGAAAATTCTGCTAATAATAATTTTCCATATGAATTATTATTTTTTATTTGTTAGTGAGGCAGGCAGGCAGTGAGTGACTTGGGCTTTTATAATATAAATTATATTTCTCAAAATATAATTATATTTGTGATTATTTATGAATTAATTTGTGATTATTTATTAATTAATTTATGATTATTTATGAATTAATTTGTGATTATTTATGAATTAATTTGTGATTATTTATGAATTAATTTGTGAA
>MQRK01216049.1:34785-45569 GCA_001938485.1 Girardia tigrina
TTATGTACGTGTTAATATATGTAAAATTTTAAATTGTAATAAATGTTATTTTTCTGTTGTATATTCATTTTTTGAACTTTATGTCATTTTGTTCTCAAATAGCTGCCGCACCTTGTAGATACAAAAAAACATATTAATCAAGAACCATGCTTTCCACAGAAACTACTACTGAAAATGAGTCTGTTTAAGTTGGTAATAAATGTTTTCATCCAAATTGTGATGTTGCTAATACAGAGAAGAGGAAAAGAAGAGTTCTTAAAACGATGAGAGAAAGTCATTGAAAATGATGGGAGTTATGTACTTGATTAAATTTTGAAAACAAATTATTAAATTCGATTTGTTTCTAGAAATTATGTTTTTAAAAACTATTTCAAAACAAGATTTATTTATTTCTAAAACTGTAATAAATAATTCAAGAAAATTTCTACCTTTTCTTATTTTGCTTCTTATTTCTAGATTTGCAAGTAAATCATAAAATCCATTTTCATTTAAATCTTTTGGGTATAAATTTGTTGAGTATATTTGATCATTGGCTACCGAATCACCACCTAAAAAGAATTTATTACAACTTTTGAATATTTTATAACGAATATTATCAAATAGTATGACCTAATCAAATAGTATAATCTAATCAACTAAGGAAATAGTATGACTGAATAGAAAATTTTTGGTCATACTATTTAATAATTTGACTAATCAAATAGTATGATTAAATAGTATGACTGTTTAATTTTTTGTAATTTTTAAAAAAGTGTTTTATTTTTATAATTTAAAAAACAAGTTACATTTGTTTAAATTTTCTTTTATTATTTTTAACTTAACCACAATGAAATGAGTAAACGGGTTTACACAATTTCCTTTAAAGAAGAAGTGATAGCTTTCAATGAAATTGGAAATTCTTGTTATAAAGCACAAAAAAAGTCTTTCGCTAAAACGAACAACAAATTTCATTACTGTGAGGAATATTTTAAATTTGGTATGTTGAATTTTGTACATTGAGTTTTTATCCCACCCAGATGGAAAATTGATATTTTGGATGCTCACGATGAATAATTAATCGAGTATAATTTGCATTTTAAAGTACAGAATAAGATATTTAAAAAGAAGTTTAAAAATATTAAATCGTTTCAAATTTTAATATTAAAAATTTAAATAAAGTAAATAACTTTTAACTAAGTTTTGAATTAAATAAATGTTCTTTCTTTACAAAAATCATTTTTAAAATTAAATTAATATGTAGATAAAATTATTACTAAAATTACAAAATTTGAACTTTAAAAATAAAATCTGAAAATAATGAAAATTTTTTAATTTTATTAAAAAACTTATTTATTAATTTTTTAAACTTTTTATTAAAAAACATAAACTAAAATTTATCAATTTAGAACGATGTCGAATTGCGAAAGCTTTGCTGAGAGTGGTCCAAAAGACAATTCTAATTGTATTGAAAATAAAAGTTCAAAAACACATGTTAGTGTTCTTAATAATTATATTGACTGATGAGTTGTGATAGATCGAGCCTAAGAATTATTTAAAACAAAAAATTAAATGTCTTGGTTAATCCAAAACATTACTAATGGATGAAACAGCAGTTTATTTTAAAGATGCTCGAATACAGACGATTAATTTGTTGAGAAGAAAATATGTTATAATGAAGTCAACATGTTTTTCGTCTATAAGATTAATCGCGGTTTTGTATGTTTGAGCAAATTAAATGTCTGAAATTCTGACTCATGTTTCGAAGAATGATGGCGTTTGATATTGTCTTCCTTGCATACGCTAATATTTTCGTTACATATAAGACATAATATATTACTAAGTAACTGGGACACAAAATATTGTTTCGTCCATTAGATATTAAATTTCCCATTTTCTTCTGCTATCTTCCTTTTTTTAGTAATAGATTCCATGGCTATATGAATATCAAATTTACAATATTTAGGATTATAATTCTCTGAAAAATAAGGAACGACTGTTATAATACGCCTCACAAAATAAATATTTTAAAAATCTTACATTTTAATTTCATATTTATAAACTAAACGTTTTAATAATATATAGTTTTATGCATAAATATTCATATGAAATGAATTTTTTTGAAAATGAAAAATAATTTGAAAATAACTTAAAATTAAATTAAAAACTTAAATATTTATTCCTAAAACATATATATTAAAATGCTTGTTTTAATAATATGAATTATAAAGTAAATTTTTGAAATTTTTATTCAATTTTTAGATGTTTATATTGCAGAAACGGTTGTAGATGAGATATGAATGTCTGATGCTTAAATGATCAGGAAAATGTAAGCTTTATAACTTTTTCAAATTTTGTGGGGGGCAATATAACAGTTGTTCTTTGGTGGATGGCAGGATCGTATACGATTTTAATAATATATGATGTTATAATAGGTTATGTTTATGTTTACATTCTCAGCTTTCAGCTGAGCGTCACTTTGCGTGCAAAAGTAGTTCAATTCGCTTTGCAGAGTCTGCGCAGAAACGACTTTGAATGGCTGTCAGAAAAGATCAATTCAAGATAGCGTACACTGGTCGTCAGTTAAGGTTAAGCGCAAATAAATACACACAGGTGCAGGGGCGTAGCTCAAAAATGAGTCGATAGTGGGCCGCATCCAAACATTGAGTGGGCTGCAGATTGGACATCTTATTTAAACAATCTCAGGAATTTTTATATATTCACGATCCTCTGATATAATATAATATTAATATGAATAATTATATGTATTTTAATTTATAAGTATATAGTTTTTATTTATTCTCACACTCATAATATGTAATATGAGTATAAAAATGACTTTTAACAAACAATCAAATAGCAAAGAAAATTTCATTTATCCGATAACTATTGGGTTACATTTATTCATTCAGAAAAACTACTAAAGAGAGTTTGTGAATTCTACAAGAAGAATTCTATGAGAGGATAAGTATTCAATGTTTAATGTGTTTTGTGAGTTAATGATTTGTAAAGTTCATCATTCATTTTACATTATAAAATATCAAATTTGCAGCAAACGAGAATCAGTTGATGGCTAAAGATAGGCTAGATTCACAACCATAAACAGTTATAGTGTCACATAAGGTGACTATAGTATCAAAAGAGAAGACAGGCTCTTCGATATATGGAACAAGAAAGATTTTTGAGCAAGACAAAAATAAAAAAAATATTATTATTGGCAATTTAAATATTGTTATAAATAAATACAAAATAAAGTAAAATAATAATATACAAAATTAACATGAAATGATAATATATACATAAAAATGAATACACATAAAACTATATATAAGGGTAAGAAAGAGTCAATAAATTTCATAAAATCCTGCTATTATTTTAAGTTATGAAACTTTGGAATTTTTAATTTTATTCTAAAAAAATCATTTAATCTTTGGTAAAAATTAATCATTCTTAAAATAATAAAAATTAAAGATTCAGTTATATCGAATAAATTACCCAGTCCATCATCGAACATTGATCTTTGAAGGAGTAGTTGTGATGGATAAGTCACTTGAAACGTTACGCTAACGTTCTCGGTATCTAAAATCCCACAAGTTGTCAGATCCACAGTAACTGTAACAGTTGCGTTGTCTAAAACATTTTCGATTTCAGAGGTTGACAATTTTCCGATGGGGTTTATTATTCTTTGACTTGTAGACTCCGGTTTTGCTGAAATAGCAAAAGTTGCATCGAATTGTTCAGGAGATCTTTTGAATCTACTACTCTTAGATTCAATTTTAAGGCGATATAACCCGTACTAAATATGCGACTTATTATTAGGGTCAAATGGTAACAAAGAAATTAAAATTTAAACTTCAAATAATTAAAATACGTAAAGTATATTTTGTAAGTGTGAGGAATGTTTGGCGTTTTTTATGTGAATGTTGATTTGGGATTGTGTCTTTTATGCACAGATTATAGATTAACGCTAGAACTACCAACCTATCCGGTTTAATTCATTTTAATATTTAAATTAAGGAGCTTAAAAGGGACACGATCATTGAATTATAATTACATTGTTGTCTTATGGACAGTATTCATAATATTCTAAAACATCGTTTACAAAAATATTATAGAAATTAAAATTTGTAAATTAAAAGGGAAATAAGAGAAGACGAAAAAAATTCTATATCTACGATAAACAGAGACTTGCAAGAGTTGAAAATAACGATAAAGCTCTCACATCGTGAACTCAACAGGGTTAACTTGTCTGATAAAATACAGCTAAGAAAAGAGTACTCATTATGGTTCAATAATCATTTTCAAAGTGATTTTTCAAACGCTATATTCATTGACGAATCTGGGTTTAATCTCCATGTCAAAAGATCGTACGCTAGATCTAGATCAGACACTATAACAATAAGCCAGGAGACCACTGTAAGAGGTCAATATGTTTCATTAATAGTAAGTATAATAATAGATGGAATTGACTATTGCAAGACAATATCTAATTCGACAGTGAATCCTAATATCTTTGCATAATATATCAATGAATTGTCTGTATTTGCGAGATATAAAGAAAATGGAAAACACATGCTTAATTCTAGACAATGCGCGGATACATAGGAGAGATGATATCCAAATAATTGTTCAGTATTTCGGCTATAGTTTTCAGTTTCTATCGCCATTTTCTTAATTTAATATGCTTAATCCGAATGAAAATGCTTTTCAAAAATTAAAAATAATTTAATATCGAAATTAAGATTAAGTATTTCTGATTCATTATCCAAATTATTAATTGCAGAGTTAAAAAATATTACTTCTGGGCATTGCGCAGGATTTTTTCGATATATCCTTTGTAATATTACAAACTGTGCTGCAGAGTTTCCCTATTTTCATCAATAAATTATTTAGTTACTTTTTTGTAAACTTTTAACTGTGGATGTGACAGAGACTACTTTAGCACTACTTATTGTTCTACAATAAGAACATCGGATAATAAGTGTTAGTTTCGGTGCGTGGACCATACGAGGAAGAGTTAAAATCTATTATAACGTTTATTTCCGAAATACAAGTACAAATGCCGAATCAATTACATTTGCAATAAATAGGAATTGTTCTTCACTTCCCCAATATTAATTCACGATTTTTCAAATAATAATCAATAAAATGTAAATTATTTAAACAACATTTAATATCATTTTTCACAATATACAGTTTTATTTCTTATTTTGAAATATCAAACACATAGAAGCATAAACCACCAAACGCAATTTATAATTTCAATATATTTTACAAAATTAATAATTTACTTTTTACTAAATTACTAATATAAATAAATATATATATATAATTTATTTTTATTTCATTCTTCTAAAAATTAATAATTTTAAAATAATTTTAATTATATGTTTTACTTAACTTTTTAAAATGTAATGAAATCGTTATTTTTACTCTTTCGGGGAGAAGCAACGTATCTATGCATCGTATACCTATACACGCTTTTCTCATCCTAACTTGATTTTTACTTCAAAAGTAGCCTCTTTTTGACAATACTCATCGATGAAGGTGCATTTCATTGATCAATTTGTTATATTTTTTGATGAAACATTTTAAAAAAAAGCAAATTTCGGTTTAGTTGAAAGCTTGGTCTACTATATTTATCATTATTAGCTATTTTGTCTCATAGCATTCTTTCGTCTCTTCACCATCGAAGTATTATTTTTTCTAATTCAGTTTCCCACACATATTATCCGTTCAAATTAGTTTTTATACCTTATTTCTTTCTTATTACCCTTACTAAAATATAGTGAATGACAGTAATATAACCTATTAACAAATACTATGTAATCGTCTCTCTGACTCTCACTCGAAAAATAATGTTTATTTCAATTCTAGTGATAAAATTTCTGCTTGTGGCAAACTAGAGGATAAAAGCTCAAGTCATTTTTCTTTCAAAAATCAACATTTCGGGTTACGGTTTTTTCCAAAAAAGCAGGTCCTGAATGGGTTAAATCGGAAACATCATTCATAATCTTAAAATTTGATTAAGATTACCAATTATTTTATTAATATTTATAAAATATGTTTTGTGAAGTATTTTAAAAAATAAACGTGACAAAACTTTCATAAAGACATTGTTATTTGTGAAAAGAATGTTTAATTGTTTAGAGATTAATTACATTTTAATTTTACCGTTAAAATAATAAAACATTTGAAATAACTCTTACTTCGACCTTTCCATTTATACTAAATATAAGGGTTATCAAATCTTTTTCTTCTACTCTTTTGGTGACATCAAAAATCTTATTTTTTGGTGAAACAACTGAAATGTTGTAATCCTTTTTAGTTATTGATACTGTAATGCTTATTGTAATATTTTTTCCAACATATTCATCAATATTTGCAAGATCTAGGAAAATAATGACTCCAGTTACACTGATTTTGATTTTCTCTTCTATAATCTAATAAAAAAAGAAAATAAATAAGATTTCATCTATATTTTTTCTACTTATATAGGGTGTTAAAAAAGTAAAGGGAGCATATTTGTTTTAATCAATCTTTAGAAGGTCATTTTATTTCGCGAAAATTCACATTTAATTTTTAAAACTGATTATTCTCATTTATTTAAAAAATGAATGAAATCTCGACACGACGCTGTCTTGAGTAGAGAATTAAAATGGTAATCCTCTATGCACAATTCCAGAATTGTGAAGAGGTACGAAGACTGCGGCATCTTTATTTTTCTACCTAAACTCTTAGGTTTAAGACGATCAAAGTAGTGTTTGAGCGATTTCTGCAGCCTGAAATCATTGAAGATCTCCCAAGTTAAGGCCGCCAAGCTACATTTGCAACGCCTGAACGGCTCAAATAAGTTCAAAAGTTGGTCGCTGCAGATCCTTCCACGTATGTGTCTCGTGAGAAAGCCGCTCTTGACTTGTCACGAACGAATTACCACCACCTAATTTTGAAACTTGATCTTAAGACTTAGCGTCCGCAACACGTGCCAATGCTCAGTAATGGCGACTTTGATAGACGAGAAGATTTTTCCAAAACGATTGTGGAGATATTCGATGCCAACCCTAACTTAATTAACCACATAATATAAACCACATATATATGAATCTTTGTGTCACCTATCTATAGCAGTGTTATGACACAACAATGTTTGGTGAAGTCCAAAAAATCCACACTCTTATTTTTTAAGAAGTGTAACTGTGAAAATAAATTGTTCCCTACAGGAAAGTTAGATGGTTGATGGTACTTAGATAATTGATTCTTATGTAAACGTAATTTTCGTTTAAGTAGGAATTTGTAATTTGTATCTTCAAAAAATGATAACAATTGTTGAAATAATATCATTGCTGGCTAATTCGTATGGAGAAATATCGGATTAGACAAAATCTGGTTGTTTAGTTTTAAACGTTTCGTATTTCCTTCAGTTTGACAATGTATAATAAATTTCTAATTTATTTCTGATCAATATATTGATCATATTAAATTAGAAATTGTTATTTTTAGTTTTTTATCTTCGTTGCGACATTAAATCATTATGAAGATTAATACCAATAATAATTATTATTAACAACATCAATATGATTTTTACAACATTTATTAATATCACAAGCTCATTCACTATTTGACGTTTTTCTTGATCAAGTTTTTGATTGAGTTTTTTTCTGAGTTCAAACTAATTATTTTCAATAAATGAAAATCTGTTAATAAAAATTATTTATTATAAAGAATCTAATTGGTTAAAATTATATCTAAACATTTTTTAAACATTTATTCTTCTGGATACGATAAAGTAAGTGTTACCTGTATTTTAACGATTCATCTAAATGGCACGAAAGTATCGCCATTTTTTAATCACTAAAGGTAAAAAAGACAAGATTTGACGTGTTTCAGGAATTTATGTCATTGAAAGTGAAAGAGCCTGGTGTACTCATGCAGGTATAAGGAAGTGGGTTGATTTTATGCTCCCACAGCTTTTCAGGAAAAACAGAGGTTTAATAGTTTGGGATTCAGCTACTACTTATCGCGCTAAAGAAATAACAAACTTTCTTGCTGAGAGGTTGATTGATCAAATAATGATTCCAGCAGAAATGACTGGTTACATACAGACACTTGACATTGCAATAAAAAAGCCATTCAAGGATCATTTACGGATTGAAATTTATTGAAAATATTGAAAACAAGATAGTGAGAAATCCTCGAGGTTGTTTCGTAAAACCAGGCCCTCAAGAAATTGTAAATCGAGTAAAAAAGCTTGGAACAAAATTGAGTGTGCTACCAATGCACTACGAATATGCTACTTAGACAAGAAGTAATCATTTAACGATTTGCAACGCATGAGAGACTTGAGCCAATAATTCAATGGGAAATGGATTTAAAGGAAATTTGGCACAGAAATCAGATTTTTTTTAATTTATGACGATGTTCCAGAAGAGGATGACATAATTGTAATTGAGTACATTTAACTTTTTGTTTTATGTATAAAATATATACTTAATTTTATATAAGTGTAGTGTTCACTAAATCGTATCAGCAGTAGCAATCAATTAAGAATTTTTTTTCCAAGTGATATTTAATTTAATTTTTTGATTTTTAATTATTGAAAAAATGCCTAAATTGGATTTGTGACCCCTGAAATTTTTGAGCTGAGAGAAATCCAGATTTACATTAGAAATAATAAAAATTAGAAAAAACAAGAAGAAAATCAAATGAAAATTGGCCGAATTCCCTTAACAATCACAACAACTATATTAGAAATTTTATCTCAAAAAAAAACAATTATTTAATTTGACAAAGTTAATTAATGCGAATTTGCGATTGTTTTAATTTGAGAATGTTTAAAAAAATATCTTTTGAATTTCTTGTCGTTCAACTTTTCTCACATTTTTTATTTTCTAATTCCAATTGATTTCGATAGAGAACGATCTCGCATGAAAGTACAAACGAAAGATCTGCCACTTTATTCAGAATTTCCCGATCCGAAATGCGAATACGAATATATACCGATTAAACGCGGTTATTTGGAATGTGTGATATCGGCGATCGGTGCAGAGATCGATCAGTAAGTCTACAACTAAAGCGGGACAGATCGAGGAATGCTACTACCAGGGTTCCGAGAAAGTTCAAGATATGAATTCACTCAACAGTGATCCGAACGCGAGTCTCGGCAGAACAAGTTCAAGTCCGTAAACTCTTCCAACTTCGCGTCACTCCAGGAGCCTTTCAGAGTCAACCAGCTGCTGGCGCCTCAGTTCGTGTTACAGTACAGCGACACCCGGGGGCTGGGGGACGGATTGGGGGACACTCGAGCGTGTGGGGGTCTGCCACGCATGCTGCCACTCTGTCGACTCCCTCTGCCGCACATCCCTCCGCTGCTGAACAGTCAGGGAACAATCTGCCTCAAACTATCGATCCACACCCGGCTCATTCCCTTTCGATTCCTTCTCATGATGGTATCGATCATGGACTCAAATCAGTAAATCCTTCAATGATTTTATGCAAAATTTGCCCACTGAATTTCGATTCTACAACCCCCAGATTTGAGTGGGACAGTCGACATACGGCCAGTAATTCATAGGTGACAATTGAATCACAGTCGCCCAAGAGGAGTGACTCTAGTCACTTCAATAATCTTTCTCCCAAAAATAAGCCGTAGCGCATATCTTAGATCCAAAAAAGAAAATAAGACAGTGTCTTATATTTGGAAAAAGACGGCATTTAAAAATTATGATCAAATCAAAGTAGATAACTAAAAAATCATGTAGGTTTTCCAACATGTTGAAATTTTATTTAATTGAAAATTTTATATTAATTAAAAGCTTTTCAACTGATATAAAAGAAATAAATAAGCAAATTATATTTCGTACGAAAGTTGAAGTCTTACACCTTTAAAGGTTTATTGATTGTATTTAATATTTTATATCAATTTATATATAATGCGATTAAAAATCCATTATTAAAAATCATTTTTATAAAATCACCTTTATATCTTGATCTATTATTATATCACAAAATTGCCTCACAGTTAATTTGTAGTCTAAATCTACATAAGATCCACTGGTTTGTGTATAAAAAAAATTCCCTCCAGTTTCTTTGGTTAGTCTTATCATTATTACATCTGCTTTTTGACCATAGGCAATCGCATTTACAACGACCCCTTTCTTAATTATTTGATTAATAACATAATTGTATGAATCTTTTTCCTGATTGTTTTCTCCATCAGAAAGCAAAACTATTGTTCCAAACAATTTTGAAGCAGAATTGATGTCGCCTCCAAGAACCTAAATAGTACATATTTAATATTTTATAACTCAAAAAACAATCAATGCATTAGTGTTTGTATTTCATGAGGTAAGTTATGAGAAAAACCAAACAATGTTATATAAAATACAGGGACCGCGGAGCCGGGGGGGCTGGGAGGGCTTTAGCCCCCCCACTTATCTTGCCACAGAAAAAAAATTGGACCCTTCCTTTCAGTCACTAAATCTTGTGAACATAGCACAGCGATCTTTGGCAGTGTATGGTATGCCAGTATGTTCCTATGATTTAAAAGAAGCATATTGAAATTTATTAAGAGTTAAAGAATTGCTGGTTTTATCAATCATACTGCATAATTTCATTTGACTTTATTCAATTTATATATTTTATAACTGACTTCTTAATTGTTTTATCGCACTACTAACTTAATACTACGCGTTTTGAATTAATTTATTTATTCGAGTATTAACAATGACAGGTGAGCACTGAATCATTATTTCAATTAATAATGTATGATAATCAGTTTTTTATTATGAATGAACCGATTGCTTTGACGT
>MQRK01216061.1:23430-33914 GCA_001938485.1 Girardia tigrina
ATATATATATATATATATATATACATATTTATATATGAATAATCATCTTCAAAATTTGTTTCGCCTTATATTAACTCCTAGAAAGTAAATTTTTGTTAGAATCAATAAATAAAATTATTTTAAAGAAAATAAGGAATATTTTATTTATATTCATGTAATTAAATTTATTCATTGATTATATTTTATTCGAATAAATTTGAAACAGGTGACATAAAATTAATTAGCGAAAGACAAGTCTACTCATCATCCGGAGACCTGAATACTAAAGTCATACATAAATAAAAATAAATAAATAAAATTTAATAAAAATATAGTATATTTAATTTTATTATTATTATATTTTTCAAATTATATTATTTACTATTGATTTAATAATATTTTTGTTGAATAATTATTTTTATTGGGAAAGCGTTTTTCGTTTCTCTCTTTCAACATTGAAAATAAAATTTAAAATTATAAATTTTCCAAAAAAAAAGAAACTAATGATTTTTTTCTAGTGAGAAAGTGGAATATTTTGCGGTGAATCGTAGCGACGATGTTACACAGCCGCGGTCGCTGCTCTCTGCCATAAAGGTCATCTATGGCATATTTTCAAGCAATTAAAAAATTAAATTCCACTTAGTATCAGTAAAGTCATAATTAAAAATTTGTTTATATTATGGAAAAAATAATGACCTTATTAGTGGAGCAAGTTTCCGAAGACATAATTGCTCGTCGATAAGGGTTTTAACTTATCAGCATATTTTTTGTAGGGATTTTTCTTACGAAAAAGGATGACTGCCTTTGTCTACGAATTCCAATTAAAAGATAAATATTTTTTGTCTTAATTATCTACCTTAATTAGCTTAATAAAATGCATTTTTAAAGCTATAATATTTGTTCATTTTGGTACACGAAAAATTTTTTTCCGCACATCTTATTTCAGGGAAATCTTTTTTTGTAAAATTGTTTATTAAAACAAATAAATGTTTAAAAAATGTTAATATCTTTTAATAAGTATATTGTTTTACTATACAATTAAGTTGGGACTAAAATTTGAATGATTTTTTAGGGAGGGTTGATGTCAAAGAAACTCAATTGTTCAGTTTTTTCATCTAAATTATATTACTTAAATCCGTTGGTTATGATAGCAGCGTGCGCGCAGTTGCGACATTGTGGCACTGTTTAGGGAGGCCTGGGTGATACTTATATTATAATTTTTATCTAACTTCGAGTTCCCCCTTTATTATTGGGAGCCAACTCTTTATCCTTTGGAGTTTTCGTATTTTCTCTTATGTGATTTTTTTACCGCGAGGAAGGGGAAAAAATCAAAGTTATTGTCCTCATGCTGAGGGGTAAGTGCCATAACATCCTGCATAAACGACTTATCTTGCAAGATGCAACGATCTTCCAAGAATTCTGGGGTCGCAGTAAATGCCGTTTTAGATGAAAATATGACCTTGCTGAACTTATGATTTCGAGATTCTTTTTTCATCAGTACCTCTTTCAATTGACAACGGGAAGTTTTCAATGTGTTCGTTTGAGTCGAAATTGGTCTATCTTCTTCTTATTCAGCTCAATCATCATATATGATTGGTCTTTTTCTAGTGATAATTTATTTATGTTAAAATAAGAATAAAATTCATAATCAATAAACCAAAATGAGTTTTCACTAAATTGTCCAACAAAATTACTAAAATGAATACAAACAGTTGATCCAGGTCGAAATAATTCGATAATGATAGGTCAACAAAGGATAATCACACAGGTTTTTATATGTACACTCATAATTTCATTTCATGGTGATCGGAATCAGTTATATGATCACCATAACTGAACACAATTTTAAAAAATTCATCTGGTAAGATAAAGATCCCATCGTTGCGAGCATATATGAAATAACGTGTCCCGATTACTGAGACTGCGATTGCCCATTTGATTCTGAGACATCTGATTCTTTTTTCTCTTTCTTGTTGTTCTCTACCCAAACTATTTTGATTTAAGAAATATTTCAATATTCTACAAGCCAACAGCTGAAATCTGTTTCAATCATTTTTGAAGTTTCTTACATTCTTGACTCTTTGAAGCACCCCTGTAGACTCTTTTCAACGTTCTTCCGCCGACAAAAATGTTCCTGTTTCAATGGATACACTCTTCTCTCTCACAGTGGATCAAACATTAGTAGCTCTATAAATTTCTATAAAAGGGTTTATGTTAGAAGAAAATCATCAGTAACTTATGCATGACATTATTGTTTTGGTACATGCATAAGAGACACTCTTTCATATGACTGATACTTTTTTTAATTGTCTAAATTGTAGAAATACTTTTGTCTTGAATGGGATTTGAAAGACAATATCTTATTTTAAGTGTTTTGTAAGGTAATAAATACCGAACAATGTATTTTCTCAAATTTTGTAGGCATTTGTCAAAATGTTTTTATAATACCCCTAGAATAATTTAAACCCTCTACTGATTTCGTCACGTTTCAAAGTAAGTCTCTTTTTATCCTAGGGCCACGAAGGTGCTTAATGACCACTCATTTTTCTAAACAAATATTCGGGTAATACAGGATTAATTTATGTTTTCAGAAAAGTTTTATAACATTCATTATGATTTAACATGGAACTTAGTTTATCAATGCTTTTTTACCGGTTTAAAAAAAGATATTCTGGTAAAAAATGAGTTAATAGATCTTTGAGCATTGATGTTTAAAAAAGAAATTAAAAGGATTTTAGAAAGAAATACATTAAAAAACCTTTTTTTTATTTCAGAATAAAATATTTAGAAAGTAATAAATTTTATATAAAATTTTAAATTTAATATTAATTAATTAATATTTCACCAATAATTATCAATGTTCATATTTAATGAAATAAATAATTTTACGAATATTTAACTAAATTTATTTATATTTTTTAATTAAATATTTTAAAACTACATATATCTCGGTCTGGAATACTTCGTTAATTAATTTATTTTCCCTTGACCACATGGGCTGCTCTTCCGGGTACAGGACGATACGTTTTATGTTCTTCACACAAGTATTATTTCCCAAGTGAGAAATTATTTCAAGGAATATAAATGACTTTCCGTGATGAAAATTAACTTCAAAAATAAACTAATTATTAACATTTTTATACAAAAAAAATTATTCAGAATATTTCATTTATTAATTATTTTAAGATATATTTTTTATTTTATTCAAGGGTCTGAAAGGATTTTGATTAAATTATTTCTAACAACAGACCAATTCAAGTTTTAATTTTTTGGCGTCGCAAAAAAATAGTTGAGATAAGTTTTATCTAATTATTCAATTATAATAATATAAGAAAATCTTTTACTTTAAATGAAGTTGTTATTATTGATGCAAGTTCTTGGTCCCTACTTATTATTAGGTGGATATATATATATATATATATATATATATGTGTGTGTGTGTATGTGTGTGTGTAAATAGCTTATTGCTGATTTCTTTTCCAAGTGATATTATTTATTTATATTTAATTTAATATATGAAGAGGTAATTAATTTTTGGTTCGCTAACCAAAATTTAAATAGTTTTAAAAAGATTATTTTGAGTTACAATCAAATTGAAAATTTTAAAATTTAATAAGAATTAATTAAGTATTTTAGATTTAAATTTAAAAACATTCTTCATAAAAAGAACATTCTTAATTAAAAAACATTCATTAAAAACATTTTTTATTAAAAATTTTATTAATATTTGTAAAAATATATTTATAATTTTGAATTAATTTAATAATATGATTAAAAAATTAAATATTTAAACATAAAAATTGAATTTTAAATATAACGTATTGTCAAAATTTCTAAAATAATAATAATGGTTTTTTAAAAAACAACGCAAAATTAAAAAAAACAGAATATAAGATTTTAGTTGAAAAACAAAATTATAAAAACAGTATAAAAAAAATTAAAGTAAAAAACATCGACAATTCCTAATAACAAAAGTTTTTTCAATTCAATCTTCTAATTAAAAACTTTTAATGAAAATTAATGCAATATAATTTCTTTTCATCAATCTGATTTCAAATTATAGAAAAACATTAAAATAACTTTAAAAATATTTTTTTAATTTACTGTAACACGCGAAAAGTTTATTTTCAAAACAATGTTTAATTGATAATATGTAAACAAAATATTTATCAAAAAAGCATATATTAATTATTTGAAATAAGCAAAATATCTAATATCCAACATTTACAAAATTTACTTGTGAGCGGACATTACTTTTATCAAAATTCTTTTCATTGAATTTTTTTCACCGTATTGATTTTTCATTAATTAATTAAACTTATAAAATAAGTTTTTATCGAAAATTAACTAATAACAATTTTTTTCAATGAATTTTTTTAATTAAAAACTCATACGCAATGTGCGTGTGAGCAAATGTCGATGTGAGCAAATGTCCGTGTGAGCAAATGTCGATGTGAGCAAATGTCCGTGTGAGGAAACGTCTGTTCACGATTTCAAATAACGAAATATTAATAGATTGTCTGCTTATCTAAACTTAAGTAACTTAATTATTTGCTTTCTTATATCCCATACAAAGGTACTTCGTTCTTTTGCTGTGATAAATATTGTTTTCTTTTTATTTTTTTTCATTCGTTTGTTCAATTTAAAATAGTTCGATACGTATATAGTTGTATTATATTTTATATTAACTTTTCTTATATATAGGATTAATTTTTAAAGGCTTTAGGAATAGAAATTTCTTACTTCCAGAACCTTTCTAAATATAAATTTTATACAGTAAATATTTGGTTAAAAGTGAATTTATAAGTAAGTCTTTAAACCAGATATTTGTCAAGACACTTACAATATGTATATTATAATTCAGGGGTGCTCAAACTGTTGATTGCGATCGACTAGTCGATCGCGACCAGTTTTTAAGTCGATGGCATACGTATTTATAAAAAGTATTCTGGTTATTTTTTACTATTATTGTAACTGTTTCCCCTTCTATGCATTGTACAGTCATACCCGTTTATTCATATCGCACGATGTAAATGACTGAAACTGTGATGTGCAGAAAATTTTGTGGCATAATTATAACTCCAAATTATGTTGTAATTGTGGTTTTTTATTTTTATCCAATGACTAATTCAGGAGTGTTCAAACAGTTGATGATTCAGGGACGGAACTATACTATAGCCAGTCCCCGCCAGGCGAGACGGGTGTAGAGCAACTCATTCCAAAGGCCAGATAATGCTTGTGCACGTGTGGGAACAAAATTTGTACCAGTCGATCACTTGCCGCCTAATATTTTTATAGTCGATCACTAATGGTTTAAGTCTGAGCACCCTTGTTCTAAATTGTTTCTAACTTTGACTTAAGTTGTATAAATTTCATAATTGATGACCTAATAATTTCTTGACGATCTGACGATGACTGTTAAACTGTCGACATAAATTGTCTATAAAAAGGAAAATTGATTTTTAAAATAGCCCCTTTATACTTTCTAAAGAATTAGAAAACTTTTTTTCAATTATTTAAACAAAATAATTAATATTCAAAAGTAGAAAAAAATAATATCTAATAAACTATTAAACGAAAATGATCTGTCAGTAAATGTTTTTATTTGTTAGAAAAATATTGTTTATTATTTATTTAAATTTTATTAAAACAAATTTGATAAATTGTCTCTCGGACTGACAGCCGTCATAATAAAATTAATATTTTTGAGTTACATTTTTATTTATCAACTGAAAATAAACTCCCGGTTTTTGGTTTTAATAATTAAATTTCTGCAATATCAATTGCTAATTTGCCATTTTCAATTAGATTTCCTATAAATTATGTTTTAAGTTTAAAAGTCTTTTTTGCTTCATTTGTTTCTTTAATTAAATCTCCTAATGTTTCATCAAACACCAAAAGGAAATGAATATAATTTATCATTTACCTTTTAATTGTAAAGAATTTGACAGAAAGTGTTCTTTCAATTTTATATAAATATAAAATTAACAATAAATAAAAATAATAATTTTTAATAAAAATATAAATAATAATTACTTTGTATTATATATATTTATATATTTTTTTCACAATTAAAATGCATTAATTGTAAAAAATGTAATTAAATAATAACAAAAGAAATATTTTTTTTATTATTTCTTTTATTCATAAATTATTTTCATTGAAATAAATCAAACGTTTTATATTATTTATTATTTTAAATTAATTAATTAAATCTCATTCTAATGTTTCATCAAACACCAAAAAGAAATGAATATAATTTATCACTTAATTTTTAATTGTAAAGATTTTGACAGAAATTATTATTATTATTTCAATTTTATATAAATATAAAAATAATAATAAATAAAAAAATAATATTTTTTTACAAAAAATATAAATAATAATTATTTCCTTTTATATATATTTACATTATTTTTTTCACAATTAAATGTAAAAAAATGTAATTAAATAATAATAAAAAATAAATATTTTTTATTATTTATTTTTATTATTGAAACAATTATAATTTATTCATTAATTAAATTTATTGAAATTAATTATAGATTTTATATTATTTATTATTTTAAATTAATTAATTTTAAATTTACTATTTAGGAAATTAAAATTTGATTTTTTTTCTATCAATTTATAAAATTTATCAATTTTATTAAAGTCTAATTTATTAAGATTATTAGTTTGGAAATTTAAATTTTGTGGATGTCTTAGAGAATTAAAGAAAAAAGTAAAATATGCTTCTTCTTGGATTTGTCTTATTTTCAGCCATCTATTCATATTTTTCTGTGATTTATTTTCCTATTTTGACAGGTTGATTTATCTGTTCCAGTTGATATTTTTTAAATTGTAACAAATATTAGCAATATTATTTATTTTTTTAATAAAGGTTATTCAATGCATATTTAAAATATTTAATTTTTGGATATTTTCAAATGTATTTCTTAAAGATTTTTTGTCGAAGATGATTCAAAATCACTTAATAAACTAACCAGTATGTTATACTAGGGTAATTTCTATTTTTGTATGGTTTTCTGAAAGGATCTGGGATCAAAAAATGTTTAGATTGGTAGATTAATTATTAATGTTTGAGCCTGAATGTGGAAGAAGTACATCAACATTGGTGAGGGTGATGACGTTTGTTTAACGTTCGACTTTTTCGTCAGACGTATTAGGTTCATGCAAAAGAAATGTCGTTTTCTAACCATCTGAGTATCGTAGAGACTACAATACCAAGATTGGCGTACAAGGTAGTGAGTCATAGACTTTATATCATTTCGAAACCATAAATAGGTAATACAGAGCCTACTGACTTTCTCGTATGGCTTTAGACGCAAGAATCTGAGTTTTCAGTGCACGGACACGCTTCGGTTTCCCACTCAGAAAGGACCAGTCATAATCCCCCGTACTGCGATTCAGTAGAGCTTTGATTGTGTAAGCACAATTCGTACAATGAGTAAAGGGACACCGAAATATCCCAACATCAGTTGTATTACTTAACCGAAAGTCGACAATCACCTTTGGAATCACTCCTTAATCCGTTTCCGAAGTACAGTCGAAGGGCACTGACATACAATGCATAGCAATCTGTTTCGAAGATTCTGTACATCCTTCATATGTTATTTTGTGAAACGTTAGTACTACTGGTACTATCTTGGATTCGGTGATCGATCCATAAATATCGCTTTAACCATCCATCTGCACGTTTTTGATGTCTCTTTTTAGTTTCTTCTGTTCCGAAAAAGCTTTGAAACAAGATAGATACGTACACTGCACTTTTTTGATATGCGGCTGGAGCATTTTTGCATTCTTTCTTTTCTGGTCAATCCCTTCCGCCAATTTTTCAGACACAGTTCCTTTGATCAGGTGTTTGAATTCCTCGTTAGTGTCGAGAATTCCTCTCTCATTCAAACATTACTGGTATTCGACCAGATCTTCTTGGTCGCCAAATAACAAGAGCATATAGCAGGCAATACGTTCTTTCATCAACTGATTTTTACGGCGCTGACATTTTTTACCTCACATTTTTACCTGACATAATTTTTTACCTCACGTACTCCTTTTCGTCTATTGTAATCAAAGAATACAATACGCTGTTTAACTAGTGCCACACACGACTAAGTTAAATCAATTGACATATCCGTATTACGTATTCTGTCAAGTTTAGTTTTACTAAGTGCAGTACTTGTGCAGGTATTATGAAAAGCTTGTAGCCGGGCAACCTATTGTTCAGGTGTTACCCAGAATTCACTCCCATAATACACTTTACTTGGTTACTTTGAATCGCAGGCTGCTGTTCTCGTAACTTCCTTATTCCACAACGTAACCTCTGACCAATATTTCAACTTCAGCTACCACATGTGGTCATTCTTTGGTCATATTCCGAGTTAACAGAACTTGCTCACCCATTCTATTACTTTGTCACCACATATAATTTGCGATATTTCAATTTTCTTTATATTATAAAAGACAGAAGATAGTCTTCAGAAAAGAAAATCCTTAGAAAAGAGAGCTCTCGGAAGTAACAGAATTGATTTTCTTAGCAATAAGAGGTTAAGATGAAAAATATATGAAATTTTTGTGGTGTTGTTCACAATTATTTTTCTGACAAAGCCATCAAAATCAATGGAGAATATTACACACGTGTTGTACAAGAAATTTGTAACAAAAGTCAAAAACCCTACAGTGAGACACTATTCTTAATTTCTAATTGAACACCGGTGCAAAAAATCAGGCTGTTTTTAATCGAAGTGACTTAGTGGAACTTTCTCAATAACCATACAGCCCTATCTCTTACTGAAAAGCACGCTGACTATTACAAAAGCGCCTTTTCAGATTTAGAGAGAAGGTACAGTGTATCAGATTGTTGGAGGCTACATGGAAAAGTAACTTGTTCCAAAAACCTCTATGTCATTCCTAAGAAATACACGTATTTTGGATATCATTGCTCGCCCTTTAGTTGTATATGCAATAAGGTTCTCTTTACCCACACGACAATAAATATATATTTTGATTATTTTTTTAATTTATTTATTTTGACACAGGTTAGCTGATGGGAACCAGTACCTTTTGGGGAACGATTCATAAATCGGTTACCACCAGATAGTTAATTTAATACTTTTTTTGAGATTTATGAAACAAGAGTTTCTCAAAATTAAAAACTAAATGACTTTAATTTCAAACAAATTTGTTTAAATAAGAATATTAGTACATTTTTTAGGATTAATAGAAACTTGAAAATTGATGTCATCTTTTAATAATGTGGGAGACGTTCCAAACACATCTAACAAGCCTATTCAAGTAATAAAAGTGAACTCCCATAATTTTAATTCAATAAAAGAACTGAAAGATTCCGTACACATTCAGCTTTAAAGAATTTGACTTCGTTTTCTATAATTTACGTTACACAAATATGTTTAAAGATATGTTTAAAGGTATTGTTAGCTAAGGTTTAATGCCTACAAATAATCATATTCATACTTGAATTATACCAAGAACATGTTCTACATATTCAATTATTCAGATTTTAAACTTACAAGCATGAGCATGAATATTATCTTTCTAATTTTCTCAAACAGTTCTCTCAAATTTAGAAAATTGGGCACTAAAATAAATGAACATAAATTCCTCCCTATAATTTGTCATTTTTACCTCCGGCAAAATTCTTCTTCAGCCAATATTTAACTCAGAAATATTACAGAAGGAAGATAATCAGGAAAATGGTTTACGGTTTACGCGGAATTAATTAAATTTTTGTAAAAAATTTTTTTCCATTTAATTTAAATATTAAATGTAGAAGCGAATTTCCTCCAAAAATGTCATTTAGGAAACCGTAAGTTTTAATATAATTAAAAATGCATAAAGTTACTTAATGTTTTTCCAATTATCGAAATTTATTTATTAAAAAAATTAAAAAATATGTTTGCGAGAATGATCAAAATAATTTGCTGTATTCTCGAAGATTCCTCTATGCTCTCCACGTGAAAAAAGGAATAAAAGAATAAATGAAATCCAAAAAAACATATATATCGAAATATCGAAATTATAAAAAACCTAGATATTATAATTTTATATATTGTTTTTAAATATTGGAAACGTAATTTTTTAAATTTTTTATAATTAATTTCGGTTTAGCCGTCATTTTTAGACTAAATTTACATCATTATTTTAAGCATGTACATGTGGCGATAGCCTAAAGAATTAAGGTTCTATTTGAAAATATTTAACAGAGAATTTGAGTAAGCAGCTTGAATACGGATTTTCAGACCCTTGGATCTTTTTAATTAATTACAATAAATTTGAGAAAATGGCGTCTGTTTCAGAATTTATTATGATAATTTATATAACGATTTCTTTATATTTATTTTCAAACATCTCCATTTCCAGTCCCAAAAAAGTCATCAATAAAGTTCGGCTCACTTTTGTTCTTATTTATCTGATTAACAATTTTTGATTTGTTTATGTCTTTCGTTTCATATATATATATATATATATATATATATATATATATA
>MQRK01216065.1:0-12852 GCA_001938485.1 Girardia tigrina
ACAGTTCCATTTTATTATCCTTAGCGAATTTTTGTTCTTTTGTAATCACTTCCTGCAATACTGAGTAGAATTCCTCTTTCTCCTCATGTGTATACCCACAGTCCGTCGGGGCATACACTGCGATAAGTGTGATAGATTTCCGTATGTACCTGCAAGCAAAAATTCGATCATTAACAGGTATGAAGGTTATTTTCGTCAGATCATCTTCTTTTATCATTAGAGTTACTCCTCTTTCTCTTCGTGCCCCAGTGATACTGCCACTGTGGAGTATTTTCCAGCCGTTGTATTCGGTCGTTTCATTTCCCCGACAGTGAGTCTCGGTTAGGAAGCACGCCTCTGTGTTTGTTCTTCTCAGAGCTTCAATAATAGATAAAATCTTTTCGTCGTTGAGCCCACGCACATTCCACGTGCCGATTTTCAGTTTTCCGAGCTTGGTCCCTGTGTCGCCGGAACCAGTCGGGAGATTATTGACTGCGAGTGCTGCCAGACTCCTTGTTTGAGTTTCAGTAGCAACGAATTAATCCGCGAACAGAATGGCTAGTCCCGTAAGTTTCATCTCTCATTTAGCCTAGAGAAGGTGACTCTAGTTTCCGGGATACACCACGAGGAGGCGAAAGATATTATAAAATTTTATGTATTGATTTTTACACTTTTGCAAATGTGCTACTTAAAAAGCACTGTGCTAGCACATTAGAAATGTGCACTATCGATTAGAACTTTTAAAATATTAGCACATCTGGGCACTGTGCAGCAATCCATTAGCACTTTTTTCTACGGTCCTTAGTGATAGGGTCACGGTTGCTATGGATACGGTAACCGTTACCATGGTTATAACCGCCTTGAATCACTGTATCCGTTGCTAATAAAAAACATTTCTTGGTTACCGTTGCTATGGCAACTGAGGCCTTGGTTACCACTACCAAGTGAACCGGAACCGTTGCTAAGGAACCGGTAACCATTCAGAAGCGTTTCCAAGTGAACCGTAACCGTTGCTATGGTAACCGCGGCCGTTGCTAGGGTGATCGGAACCGTTGCTATGAAAACCGCGACCGTTACTGTGGTAACCGTTGCTATGGCAACGGCCTCCCCCCCGGGGTGGTGAGGGAGAGCATACATTTTTCCCGTACTGAAATGACAATATGAAATGAAATTCAGATTCATTGAAATAATCAAATTTTTCTTTACAAAGAATTAATTCAGATTGTTTTGTGGATATAATTATATCAGAATGATCGATTCTAAATGTCACTTGGAATCGATTTTCGAGATGTCGTTATAAGGCGTTTTGTAAAATGAAATTTGGACAATTGACAGTGATTGGTTCGTTAGATGCCATTCATGAAGATTTATTAAAACATTAATTAATGAATTTAAATTTTTCAAAAAAGATGCAAACGTTATTTATTTAGGAGTGCATTAAAACAAATTGTTTTTTCTGGTGTCCATCACTTTTTATTGAATTCTTATCTAAAATAATTAATTATAAATAAATATATAGGGGTTTTTATTATATACAGAATATTTTTATAAATATTTACATAAATTTATTTTTGGGGGGTCACAACAGAAATTTTTGACATTTAATCGACATATGGAAAGTACATAATCAATTACTTGGCATATACTCAATGAAAGAACCTTCCAAACGGCAATGGTTGTACATCAGGTTTTTAAACCAATTTTCATTCAAGCTAGAATACATTAAAAGGACCGAGAAAGTGGCAGTCGACTTTCTGTTCAGAGTAAGTAACAATGCTGGGCATGAAAAAGCGATTATTAATATAATTTACGCAGATCATCAACGAACAGGACAAAAAAGAAGGAACTCATCAAAAGACATTTTAAAAACCGAAACGTTCCTCTTCGACCCCAATAACTCCAACCTTATAAATATATTTCTAACAACATTCCGCTATACAGATTGCATGTGTTTACATGCACAGACCCTAATAAAACCATCGACTTTATTGGCACCCGCTACGTAAAGCCACAAATGAAAGCAAACACAAAAATTGTTTAATGAATCTTACGCGTGCCAATCCAAGAAGATTTAGAGGCACACTATAGCAAAAATCGATTCACTTCCGAATAGGGTATAATTTAAGATTCTGCACTATGGTATTGTTGACCCGTTACCACCTTTGCAAACGATAGAAAAATTATGATAACCTTTACTAACAGGCACTTCGTGATAAGAAGTCGTACCCATCCACGACATCACAATATCATCGATCACAGAGCCCTCTAGATCATTTGGATCAGTCATTTCAACGTTCCGTAGATTATCATATTGTGATAAGGGAGACGGTTCATATCGACAATACAATTTTAATAGATATAATTTACTTTAAAAGGTGACAGAGAAATTAAACATTATTATTTATGAAAATATTATTGGGTAATAATGGCAAAAATTATTTTAATTAATTAAATATTTTAATTTCTTTGTCACCTTTTAAAGTAAATTATATCTATTAAAATTGTATTAAAATTGTGTTATTCAAACAATTCAATATTCATATACTAAACATCCAAAAATTGCTGATGATGATGTATGTAAACATCGAAACATGTCCAATAATTATATAAAAAAAGCTTTAATTAAATTATATTTTCGATATATATATATACTTTACCCCTTTTTGTCTTTACTTTTAAATTATAAAAATCTTAATTTATTGAAATCGAACAATAATTTTAATTTTTTGAGCGGTATTTATTTGTAAAATTTGAAAGGAAGACATTGTTATGATTTGTTCGAAATAAATTTTGCTTTGTAAGAGTTAATGTGATGACTATGATTTTGGAAATAAATGAAGGAACTTCCTAGTCTTATTTTTTGTTATAAAAACGATATTTTTTAATTTTCCCAATTGACCTAGAGAAGTGCACCCTGACTTTAGTACGTATTCTATATCATCTCCAAGAAATACTACTATATGTAAACGTTTGATCAAACCCCACTGTATTAGTAGCAACTAATACCCAAAATATAAATTCTAACATACCCAAATGGAAAAACATTTTGTACCCTGTTATAGACTAATTTACACACATATACATATATGCACATACATACACATATCGTAAACACACCTTTTTGGACTATTTAAATATATAGTCTATTTAACTATATAAAATCTTTTGACGTTTTAAATATAAAAATGGACCGAATTTATGGGGATATTACAATTACTCTCCATGGCTCTTTTCGGGTGAGTCTTGTATGCTTTTCTTAAGCTTTGATCTTGGTTAGTGGACTCCACAACCTTATTGCCCATATACAGATTTTTCCGTTTTATGGGCCTGTGGGAGTAGATATACATTGTAATATCTCTCTCCAACGTTTCGGGTAGATGACCGGATCTCGGCAAAAGTAAGTGATCTTTCTACCCTTGCTGCGCGAGTCGCATTAAGAGCAGTGCGGTTTTCTCTCTGTTTGATAGACGATGTGGGACCCTTCTTCTTGCCTTCTACGGCAATCTGTTTCTTGAGTTTCTGAATATTAATCGAGCAGAGTGGTCGTTCTTCCATCAAAGCTATGATGTACCCACACATCATTAGCCCAGTTTATCCTCCATGTTGTACTAACTGACGTGTCTGCCCAAATATATTTATTCTCATGTCACTTTAGTAAGACATAAGTGTTCACTGTATCGGGCAGTCACTCTCATTCTCTGTAGTAGACTCTCATCTATGATCTCTGCAGTAGGATCTAATACTGAGATATCATAGTGTATCAAGTCTGCTACAAAAAGAATCCATTTCCTATTCTCAATCAGCACCGGCAGGAAGATATAGTCTTTCCACTCAAAAATATTAAGGCTTACTTGTTTTCTGAGAAAGGAGGCGATACCTTTGATGATCGCAGTTGCAACGATTGGTTTCACTGTCAGATGACGGTGACTGACCGCGTATGAGCTGATGAATGCTGAGAAATGATCTTCCGTGAACGAAAGATATTCCAGCAATGAATTGTCCAGGGATGCTGGGCCTCCTCCAATCAGTTTGGAAGCACTCCCATTATCAGGCATCATCTCCACAAATTCACGAACCTGTCCAACTGCAGCAATTGGAGATTCATCAAGTCCGTTCTCAACCAGCCCAGCAGCATACATACAAACAAAAGGACCACAGTCGTGGTCATTTGTTTGATAAAAGTCCGGGACACACTCACTGTCAAATTCACAGAGACCATCAAACAAGTGTTTGTTGACAATCCCATGGAGTTTCTCTCCCATTGTCCTTGACTATCTCTTCAATCCATTCTCTTCCAGGGGATCAAAGAGGAAAGCAACTTTCTCTTCAACCAAAACTGCGTACAACAAACAGTGGGCGTTACGTACATTGAACGGGCAAAACAAAAAGTTGCACTCATTCAAATCTTCCATCTTGAAGCCTAGGAATTGTCTAACTCTTGTTCGGCTGTTTATCATTGCATTGCAGTTCACTTGGCTCACATAGCCTTCATTTACTAAACCAGCATGATTCCTGAAATAAAAGTCAATGTGTTCACTTGTGAACCACATTGAATTTGTATGTGTTGTTTTAACAGCAACCTGCACCTTCACCATTTCTATTTCATTATCCACAAGAGAGGGTGGGCAATCCATTCCTGCTTTTGTCGATGGGCCCATCCCATCACTTGGTGGATGTTTCCTGTGATGGAACTTTAGCTTTTTTGCCAGCCTTGCCGACCCGTACAAACCCATCTGCGTCGACTTCATCAATCATTTCGATTTTCTTCTTTGTTGGAGCTGGTTTTTGTTCAACTACTGCTCTTTGGGTTGTTTTACTTGCCGGTCCGATCTTCTTTTTAGTCTCAGATGCCGATGTTGTTTGGGTAGCCTCTGGTTTTGTTGGCGTTGGTGTCGTCATATTTCTCGGTTGACTAGTTGATCGTGGTATGGGCTGCAATATGGTATTCATAAGTGCCACCAACCTTGGTGAGACAGTATCTGGTCTTGTCTCATCTACAATTCTTGCTATTCCCCTCGGTATATATATATATTTCTTTGTTCCCCGGGCTTTCTTTAGTAATGATAGGAGTCATATGTGAAGTCTTCTTACAGTCCAGAATCGGTCGTGGGATTTTCCGACCATATGAAATCGGGGAATTAGATTCTTCCATTTTGGCACCTCTAAATGAGTCATCCTTAAACTCTGACTCGTCCGAATCTGATTCATCAATAACCTCAATCTCGGTTCCAAATAGCGATTCAATTTTTGATGATCTCTGAGTATAGCTCATCTCATCTGACACCGTACATTGCTTTTGAGCTTGTGGAACTTGTTGGTGGAACTTGTTCTCTATCTTATCTGCCATGTCATTAATTTTATTTGTTAGGACTTCAGGGATCCCTTCAGTTTACATCGAAGTACCCCATCTTCCTGCTATTTCATCCATTATTGCTTTTCTAAATTCACCAGGGTTACCACCTCCGCAGAAAATACGATCTGTCAGTATCTCGATCAGGTTCTTATAAATCTACTCATCCTCAAGTTTCAAGAGAACGGCACGGTGAGTGTTATTTATAGTTTCCTGATTGATCAGAACTTTGGGGGTGGACGACTGCTCCTTCATTTTACTGGTATTTTTTGTTAGTATCGGCATCAATGCCAGTGGGTCTTCCTGTTTTGTCAATCTCGTCAAACTTTTTGTCATTACATGACCGGCATTTCTCTGCACTTCGGCTGCTACAATTATGATGTCGTCTGTTTTCATAAATGTATCTATTCCATTCGATTCAGCGTTATCTTTGCTCTCTACAAAGCTGCATCTGTAGTCGGTTCAGCTTCTAATAATTATGGGATTCTCAGTTTCCATATTTGTATCTGTACTGTCCGTTTTGTCCTCCATTTCTACTGAGTCTTTTGTACAGTCAAGCGTCTCCTCATTTGAAGCGGCTTCATTTGAGGGTTCCGTTGCTATAGCTGTACTTCTTTCAGCTCCTCCTGCAGTTGAATGTCGTCTTCGGATTGCATCCACCGATCTTGAGATGCGGATCTTTTTCTCAGACTGTAACAATCTTTCGCCACAAATTGGTAGTTTAGCAGGGGTTGCCATTTTATCCATCTCCTTTATTTTTTGTTTTTTTCCCCATGCTAATTGTTAAGGAACTTTTGCTGAAATCTTTCTCGGCTTCAGTGGTGAGCTGCCCGATCAGTCTTTCCATTTGGGGTGGTAGAGCCCCCCCAAATGGATTATCCTCCCATCTCGTATTCAGTTCTTCAAAAAGTATTTTTCTCGCTTCTATGGGTAAAAGGAGTCGAGCTGCAGTGCGATCTGCTACCACATCGATCAAATTTGATCGGTATTTCAGACTCACATTTCTTAGACAGCTCTTCGTAAATTGATTCTTTCTTTTCGTCCATAACAATCATGTCTCCTTGTTTTGCATTATTCCTGTCCACAAGTCTTCTTTCTCTCCGAAAGAACTCTGTTCTCACCTCCCTGGCAAAGTCTTGGATACAATTACGGACAAATTCATTATTCACAATGGCTTCCATTCGCCATTTCATTTGGTGGCAAAGTTCTTCAAAAGTGATAGTGGTAATCGATTCCGCTGAGTTCTCCAGACAACTCAGCCTAAATTGTCTGAATACCTCATTCAAAAAGTGACTTTTGCCTTCAATGACTACCCTTGTTACTCCGCTTTCAATTGTTTTCTCATTAAGCTCTTTGTTCTATTCTGGGAGTTGTTGGCTAAAGGCCATTGCTTCTCTGGTTATCTCAGTGATTTGTGGCTGTGCGTATGTGCGCCATTTTGATGCGGGTACGATCGCATATTTTAGCAACTTACGAATCACAAGATTTGCTTTTCTACTTTCATCATTAATGTTCCGGTTTTTAGCTTCAAATGCAACATATTTTCCAAAGTTAGATCAGTGTGCACTGTCTTGAAGAACTGCTGCAACTGCATCTATTTTTTGAGATTTCTCATTAAACTGTGGTTCCTTCCTCAATTTCATAATATCTTTTTTGAAGTGTGGAAGTACGGGTTGTGTTATTTTATTGTCTTTGTTCTTTTCTCGTACCATCTTATTCCAAGAATTTTTGCTTCTGTCTTCATTAGTCAAGGATTTTTGGTTTTCTTCCTTCTCATGTTCAATATTCTTTTTCTTTTTCATCAGTAGGAGTTCCGTTATTTCGAATAACGCGTAACCAAGTTGGGTCATCATAATGGTGTTAATTCGTCTCTTATGTTGCAAGAAGGCGTGAGTAATATTGAGGGATTTTTGCAGCTTTTGGATAATTTTATTATTAGCTTTTATGAGATCGTTTTCCAGCATTTGATTCATAAGGCGATCAACTGTGACCACGATGGGCATCCCAAATTTGTATATCAATGAATTCACAGGTCCATGTTGTGCATTGAGTTGCTTGTAATTGGTAGCCATAGTTTGTCCATTATCATATAATCCAACCGTTTGAAGGAATATCTTATTTAGTAAGGTAGAGAGTCTACGTTTTGCTATTTCAGTATTCCTTATGAATTGGCTGTTTTAATTCTTGTTACATATAAGTTTCTCTCGCAAAAGGTCAATCATTTCCAAAGCCATTTTGTTTAGCTCAAGGCCAGCATTAAAGAACGCTTCAAATGGGTCAGTAGTCTCATTTGGGTCATGTTGATGCTTGTCTTGATCTTGTTTATTCGTAATGTAATTGTTATAGTGTGTATCAGTTCGCCTAACAAAATCGGAGAAAGTCTGGCTGTTAGGGTTCTGTTGATCCGCATGCATTTGTTGATGTACTGGTTGTTTTGTATCAGTTTGAGAATATTGCAGATTATTTTGATGTGTATTTTTGTATCTAAATAATTTGACCACATCATCATAGCTGAGATTAATATTATCGCCGTCATGGTGTAGTATTAGATTTTGATCAGCTAGAGTACTACCGTATTTTTGCGCATATAACCCGCAGGTCATTAGTGATTTTATCTACGCCCCACGCTACTCGCAGGGTATAAAAATAGGCGGTGTATCCTAAAAATAATTTACATGATAACAAATAACATTTCAGGATAATAAACAGCGGATAATATGTGATTTTACATACTCCAAATGTCCCTGTGGATGAAAAAATTATGCCGGTTATATGCGCAAAAATACGTTACTCTTTCCATCAATAGTTGAGTTAGAAGGTTGCATTGTTGGGTTTGTATGAGCTAGAGTACTACTCTTTCCACCAATAGCTGTGATACAAGTACGCTGACTAGTCCATTTTTTGATGTTTGGCGAAGTGTTATATACTATTAGAAAGCCAGTGCTATGCTCTACAAGATGAAAGTAATCGTTTTTGCCTATATTATTCTTTTTCTTTTTGGGATTGTCAAGTCGACAAAAAATCGAATTTCGACTCCTTTTCGCCGTTAATCGAGGTCAAAAAGCGACTGAAGCTACCAGAGATATTTGTACCGTGTATGGAAAGGACGCTATAGCTAAAAGAACTGCTCGGGATTGGTTTGCCAGGTTCAAACGCGATAATTTCAACCTCAACGACGCTCCTCGTTCCAGATGACCAGTCGAGATGGACAAAGACCAACTCGGAGATATTTTGAAAGAAGATTGCCGCCAGACATGCAGAGAATTTGACAAAAAGATGAATTGTGATTTTGCGACAATTTCACGCCACCTTCAGTCGATGGGTTTTACTCAAAAGCTTGGAGCTTGGATCCCGCACGAACTCACTCAAAAACAGAAGGATGAGCGGCTTTCCATTGCTGTTGATCAAAATTATATTTATATAACAAAGTTTTTTTTCTTCGGTATTGTGAACTGATTTTCTTGGACACTGAGTACGACTCCTCGAGCATGAATAACCAATGTCAATCCACCAGTTAGACATATGTAATTGTGTTCATGGTCGATCAATTGTGAGAGAGGTTTCGGTCTGTGAGAGCCATCATACAAACAGAAACCTTATACTCTGTTATACTCCAAGAGGATTACTATATATAGGGGAAGTGGAGAGGGGGGATTTAGATAGACATTCAGAGTATCGACCAGCACTACTCTGTTCATCCCATTGGATTACCCACGAGTACCCAATACATTGTCTAAGAGTTTCTGATATTTTATCCTTATCTTTGATTCTGAAAATTTCATTAGTAATAAATTTATGAGTATCATTTTGGAGATGCTGCTTAATAGTTAAGATTACTCCTGGATTAGAATATTTAAAGTTTACAATAATTTTATGATATTTATTTAAGTCATGTATAGCATGTTAAAGCCATCATTTAACCAATCAAAGACCATTTAGACGTAAATACACACGTGAGATTCTGAATTATCACTCGCTAATATAAATGAAATATTCTCAGACTGGTCATGCACCAATTCATATTGCATGTAGAAATGGATCAGAAGAAATAGTTAAATTGCTTCTGGATAAAAATTGTAATGTAGATCTAAAAAACAAAGTAAGTATGAATTGTCCTTCATTCATATAAAAAGTAATATTCTCAGAATTATAATACCCCAATTCATATTGCATGTAAACATAATAAGGAAGAAATAGTTAAATTGCTTCTGGATAAAAATTGTAATGTAGATGTACGAGGCAATGTAAGTCTAAATTGTCCTTCATTCCTATTGAATATAATATTCTCAGGATAATGATGCCCCAATTCATATTGCATATAGATATGGATCTGTAGAAATAGTTAAATTGCTTCTGGATAAAAATTGTAATGTAGATGTAGAAAACGATGTAAGTCTGAATTGTCCTTCATTCATATAAAAAATAATATTCTCAGAATTATAATACCCCAATTCATAGTGCATGTAGATATGGATCTGTAGAAATAGTTAAATTGCTTCTGGATAAAAATTGTAATGTAAACATAAAAAACAAAGTAAAACTTTGAATTATCATTCAATAATATAACTGAAAATATTTTCAGTCGGGACAGGCACCAATTCATAAGGCATGTATGAGTGGATCAGAAGAAATAGTTAAATTGCTTCTGGATAAAAATTGTAATGTAGATGTACAAAACGATGCAAGTGTGAATTGTCCTTCATTCATATAAAATATAATATTCTCAGTATAATGATGCACCAATTCATATTGCATGTGAAAAAGGATCAGTAGAAATACCGAAACTGCTGCTTGACAATAATTGCGTTCTCGAGTCTCGGAATAAGGCATTGCGATTCATTATTAATCAACCATTCATTGTTGTGTTTTAGGACAACCAAACGCCTCTTCAATTAGTTGACTTGGAGAATCATTCGGTCATCGCCGAAATGTTGCTCAAGAAGAATATCAATCTCGAATTCACGAAAGTTTATTAATATTTATTTCCTGAATATTTTATTGTTTACTTTCAATTAGGAACAAATCGAATTTCTCACCGATCGTCAAATAATTTTATCCGCTGAAATGAATATCTATTTACAATTTAGAAACGTAAAATAATTTGTTTTGAATTAATTTAATATTTTTTTAGTTATTTTGTTTGAATGAATCAAAACTACTGAGAAATATTCGAGAATTGGCCTTTCGATTGTATTTTGAAAATAATGTGACTTTGATAAATATTTACATCAATCATTTCGATAAGGTAATATTTTGTTTATTTATATTTAATTATTACAACAATGAAGAATGAAATCAATGGAGGATATCCACAATGCAATAAATTATTTGCTGTGATTGGCCCGTTCGAACAAAATCACGAAAGCATTGTTAAGCACAGTGATCGTTTTACTAAACGCGATCTCTCCTTAAAACCAAAAAGGAAAAGTGATATCCAACTACCAATTAAGGTAAACAAAACAAAATCTTCGTCTGATCTGACCCAATATTCAGATGTGTACTCTTTGCAGTTTTGAGTCAATTAAATTAAGAATCAAATGTGGTCATTTATTTTGTTCGAGTTGTTCAAGGAGGCTCACAAAATGTCCTATTTGTAGAAATTCGATCGAGGGAGAAAATCGATTTGTTGAGATTTATATTTAATTTTCGATAAAGATTGATAAAAGATTTTGGGTTTAACTTTGTTGATTATTTTTTTGTTTTAGTGAAATAATTAAATCTGTGATGTTTTAGTTTTAGTCGCCTTTGATCTTTATGTTTTAAATATTGATTTACTTTAAAATTAAAAAATTACATTAAATATTTTATCATAAATCAGCGGTATCAAATGGTATAAATATATTTGTTGTGTTTAATATTTCAATATTATATTAATAATTTATTTTCAATCACTCCAAAAAGAAGCACTTAAGCAATTTTAGATTATTGATTTTAAAAATTTTTATGTTAAAAATTAAATTTTAATGTGTTTCGGTGTGGTGAAATTATGGAATCGTGGTGAAATCCCGAATTATCTGATCCGACTAGGTTTTTTGATTTAGAAAGTCTGTCTTCAGAGCGCCGTTTTGATAAACTATGAAAAGAATATTTTTGGCACAAGAAAATAATAGAAAACAGAGAAATACACCGAATCAAAAAAATCAATCTTTATTGAACATTCATCAAGATTGAGTTATAATTAAATAAAATATAAGCGTAAAAGTAACTTAAAGTTCTGTTCCACGAACCTGAGATTACTTTTATCTTTAATAAATAAATAAATAAATGAATATTAACAGAATAATATTTTAAGATATATAATTAATTAAACCGAACGGAACGAAAAAGGTTGATAAAAAAGAAAGATCACACATAACTGGAAATAGATTTTTTAAAAGGAAAGTTAGTAATAAATTAGTCACTTTGGGTAGTTGAAATATCAATAACGTCTTTGATTTTGTGGCTAACAGGGATCTTTTCTCTTTGAAATTGTATGAATTAATTGCTGTTTTTTATTTAATTTATATAATTAAATGACCAATAGATAAATCTAGTAGATATGAATTCTTGAGAAATTATTTGGTTGATGGAATTTTGCGATGGAAAGATTTTAGGATTGAACGGTTACGAACTTCCACGATTTCACAAAGAATCCACGAGAAATTATAGTCAATTAATATCATAGCAATAATAAGAATCAGTTTAGTCAAAAAGAAAATAATAATAATTTGAATCTATCAATTATTATATCAATTTTTTATATATATAATTATTGTATAATAAAAATATATATGTTAGTGACTGCTTCACTTAAATTAATTAAAAATTAAAATTAGAAATAGAATTGGACTGCTTGTAATCCGGACTGTTTATTATTATTTTTGCCGAGGTTATTATGCATTTTGTTGTGCGTGATATAAAGTATATTAATCGTTTGTCTTTTGTTATTCAATTAAATTCCACTTCTGACACCAATTTGTAAAAGAGTTAACTGAACCAATTAAATTTCAATGAACTCTTAAAAATAGATAATAATAATAATTCATGAACGGAAATAATAAAGAGGAAGAAGACATTTACACAAACAATAATTAATAAACACAGAAAATAGCAATTGTCAATTAAAAGTTCAATAAAATATCCAACGTCTCTAATTTTCTGAAATTTTTTTTGAAGGAATTTTATTACAAATTTCGTGGTAAATTACAACTGGATTTGTAAAAATAATTAATTTTAAATTGCTGTCAAGTTTCCTTTTGTTATCAGAATTTTTGACGAATTTCAAGATTATTAAATGATCGGAATTTGGAATACTAGATTGAAGATCGCGGCTATTTGGCAGAGGTTAAATTGTTGATTGAGTTTATTTTTTTATGTTCTTTGGAATAAGGCGATAAATGAATCTAACTTGAAAAATAGTACAAAATCCGCAGTTGCCAACCACAATTATTGTCATTGATATTTTTTAAAAAATCAATTTTTATATTTTTATTAATATATACACATATGTATATATATATATATATATATATATATATATATAT
>MQRK01216067.1:0-10346 GCA_001938485.1 Girardia tigrina
CAACCGCCTTGGATCACTGTATCCGTTGCTAATGAAAAACGTCCCTTGGTTACCGTTACCCTGGGAACCATGACCTTGGTTACGTCACCAAGTGAACCGGAACGGTTCCTAAGGTGATCCTGACCGTTGCTATGGTGATCGCGACCGTTGCTATTGTGATCGCGACCGTTGCTAAGGTGATCGCGACCGTTGCCATGGTAACCCCGCGGGGTAACTGGTTACGTAACCATGGCAACCACGGTAACTAAGGACTACCCCCCCCGGGGGGGGTTGGGGGAGAACCCGCATTTTTCCCCTACTGAGATATACCACTGCCTCTTTCCATAGCATATCCTTCAATATTTCATTCATTAATTTTTGGAAAGTAGCCGGTGCTGCTGCTATGCAGAATGGCATTCTTGTAAAACAAAATTGTCCGATCCTTGTAGAAAAAGCCGTTTTCATCTTTGAAGATTTTTCCAACTCGACCTGGTAATATGTATTACCCAGATCTATGGAACTAAACCACTTCATTCCAATTAAAGAATCCAACATCTCATCAACATTTGGAATAGGGAAAGCTGGTCTCTCAGTTACTTGATTTAGGAGCCGAAAATCTAAACACAAACGAAATTCATTTTTCTCCTTTTTCCACACACAAATTTTCATCGAAAAATCGAAAAAACAGAATTTCACTGAAAAAGTTTAAATCTGACAAAATTTCATCATTTCTCAGAGATTTATCTCTTAAAAACAGACGTTTCAATTCTTTAGAAAAATTTTGAAAAAGTTAAGAAAAAAAATCATCGAGAAATCAGAAACAGAAAATCACTGATGCGTAAACCGGTTAACAGGTTTATGGTTGAATGATTTTATGTATAAATAATATCTTAACTATTTTTATTTAAAAATGGAAAAATATTCTAAATGGAAATCCCTGATGCGTAAACCGGTTAACCGGTTTATGGTTGAATGATTTTTAAATATATATCTTAATAATTTTTATTTAAAAAATGAATAAATATTTTTGTAACTCTTGTAAAAAATATATTTCAAAAACAAATAAAGTAAAACACGAAAAAACACAAAAACATATTACAAAACAAGGAGGAGATCTTCAAACACTATCAAAAAAATTACCAGACTTCCCATGGTCAAAATATAAAGGAGAACATCATCTTCCAGGTTATGCATATGCAGGACCTGGAACACGTTTAGACATCAGATTAGATGAAAATAATCAACCAAATCCTGGAGAAGAACCCATAAATCGTGTTGATCAAGCAGCATTAAAACATGATATTGCTTATAAAAATGAAGACATTCGTTCAAGACAAAAGGCAGATATTGATTTAATTCAAGATTTAAACGAAATTAAAAAGCAAACAATTGGAGAAAGAATTTCAAGAACACTTTTAAAAAATGCAATGAAGTTAAAAATTATGTTTGGTGGGGAAATAACTGATGAAAATGAACTTCTGGCACAAGAATTACATAAAGAATACAGAAAACCTTAAACATTTTTAAAAGTTAAAGTCTTCAACAAAGATGATATTTTGGGAGCAGATTTAGTGGAAATGAAAAAAGAAGAAGATTATAAATATATTTTAACAATTATAGATTTATACACAAAATATGCATGGGCTTTTCCTTTAAAAAATAAAAAAAAGAAACACAATTAAAAATACTTTCGAAGAGTTATTTGAAGAAGAACCAGATAGAATTCCTAAAAAAAATACATGTTGATCATGAATCAGAATTTTATAATAAAACATTTTTAGACTTTTTAAAACAAAACAATATAGAAATTTATTCAACTTTCAATCAACCCGATGAATGAAGTCAAGGACCTTCTCATAATCCAGTTATAGAAAGAATTAATAGAACTTTAAAAAATTTTATGTGGCAAGAATTTACAACACAAGGAAATCAAAAATGGTTAAAAATATTACCTAAAATATTAAATTTTTAGAATCATTAAATTCATAGAACAATAGGAGTTTCTCTTGAAGAAGCCTGATAATCCTGATATAATCAAAGATGAAAAAATAGAAGAAGCAGAAGATATTCAAAATTTTAAAATTGGTGATCATGTTAGAATTTTCAAATGGAAAAACAAATTTGAAAAAGGTTTTACTCATAAATGGTCTCAAGAGGTTTTTGTTATAAGCGAGGTTCACAAGACAAATCCTATAGTTTATTCGATTATGGATCTAAATGGAGAAAAAATATTAGGAAGATTTTATACGAATGAATTGCAAAAATCATCTTTTTAAAAAATTTCGTACTTTTCTCGTACTTACCTCGTACTTTTTCTCGTACTTCATACTTTCTCATACTTCTTACTTCGTACTTTCTCATACTTTTTACTTAAAAAACTTACTTTTTTATGTTTGTTACAGTTTTTATAGTTGTTGATTTTATCACTGTTGTTTTTATATTTGTGCTTTTTACAGGCATATTTTCTTCTTTGATAATTTTTTATATTTTTTAAACACTAGACTTCTAAATCATTTCAACAGTAAACATCTTTCCATTCTTTATCTATATCTGACAATGTTTCTCTTCTAGAATTAAACAATAAGCTTTTGCTTTAAAGTCACTTGATTTTGTAATATGAACTGTAATGTCACATCCATTTATAGACAACTTTTCATCTTGAGCAGAAACATCAAAACAGAAGATTGAATATAAATTTTTAAAATCTCGAATATTTAACTGTGGTATAACATTAAATTCTTTACACATCTTCACATAAGACAAGTATGGTTCCATCTGTTTATTTCCTACTGAGTCAAACTCCATCTTATTTATTGGATTTACAGTGTATTTACGGTGTATTTACAATACAAACAAGAGTTAAATAGCGAGTGTGCAACGAGTGGACAACAAGTGAACAAAAGTGGACAACGAGTGGACAAAATCGGACACCCAGAAAACAACAAGAAAACAAGCGGAGAACTAACCAATCTACTGAGTAACTCCTCGTTATAGCCAGATTATACCAAATTTTATCCTTAAAAAATGGAAATAGAACTTTACAATCAACCAAAACAAGATTTAGGAAACCAAGAATCTTTAGAATTGAAACTTGAAGAGTATAATAAATGTAATGATGCGACAAAGGAACTCATTGGAAAACAAAACATGGTTGATGCTTTCTTATTACGGGATGTGGTTGAGAGACAAACCAATACGATTTTATTCATGGACAAAGAAATAGAAGTATTAGAAGCTGAAAATATTCAGATGAAAGAATTAATCTCAACGCCTGATCTGGAGAAAATTAAAAAGATTTCAGAGATAACGAAACAAGAACCCATCGTTGTAAACAGTGACGATTCCAAAGACCGTTTACTTTGAAGAATGAAACAAGCCGGATAGTTTTATGGAAAACAAATAAAAAACTAAAAATAAAACACATAAAAAGTATAAAATTTACTATTTTATAAAATAAAACATTATTATTTATTTTTATTGAATATTTGTCAAAAATTGATAAGACTTTCTCGAACTCAGCATTAAAAACTTTTGTATTATTTTCCATTTTTTAAAGCATAAAAATGGATTTTAATCCTGTTTTTAAAATGAATAAGATAAACTTTTCTCATCATCCTAACTTACCAACATGTTTTAGAATTCCAATTGTTGTTTCTTCTGGGTGTGGTAAGACAAATTTATTGTTAAGAATGTTGTTAACTGAAGATTTTCTTGATTATAACAATTTAATCATATTTAGTAAAATACTGTCACAACCGGAATATCAAATACTTTTAAACAGTTTTGAAAATAATTTAAGTAAAAAATCCATCAGATATATCTTTGAAAATCAAGAAACATTGTTCCAAGATTCATATGCGGAACTACGTTCCGTAGAAGAAATTGATGAAGATAATGCAATAAAACATCCATAAAATGGTTATATAGAGATAAAGTTCTTTGAAAATGTGAATGATGTCATTCCTCCAGAAAAGTTATCAAAAAATAAAAAGAATCTAATTGTTTTCGATGATTGTATAAACGAAAAGAATCAGAATATAATGGAAAAATATTTCACAAGAGGAAGACACCAAAATGTAAACGTTATATATTTGTCACAATCTTGGTTTGATTAGACAAAAGAAGCATTAGAGAAGCATTATAAAAGCATTAAAGAACTCAAACTATGTAATTTTGTTTAAATTAAACAAAAAAGACAAAAGTTTAATCTATTCAGATCTCTTAAGTAATGAAATTGAACCTGATGACTTTAATGAATTAACAAAAGTATGGCAGGAACGTTATGGTTATCTAGCATTTAACCGAGAAGGGGACTTAATTATTCGAAATAATATTTTTAGTTATTAAAAAAACCCATCAAAAAATGGTATTCGAAGAAAGACTTGAGTACTTAAAAAAGATACTAAAAGAACAAAAAGAAATAAAGAAAGATGCTATAGATAAAGCAAACCAACATTTAAGCATAGTCAACACTGCTGTAGAGATGGAAGATATTAAAAAAGAAGCAAATAAACAAATTGAACATAAAGAAAATCTTGCTATAAAAGATAAAGATAATAAGAATCTTGCCATTTAAGATATAAAAACTTTCGAACCAACGATCACGGAAATAACTAATGAAGTTAAAAAACTTGCTATATGCCCCATTTTTCAAAGAAATACTTCTAAAAACAAAGAAAATAGTTTATCCATTAATAAAACAAAATTTATTTTAAGAGAGAATAACAATGGAATTAAATGGCTTATTCCATTTAATGATGCTGATAAAGATAAAGAAGATGTTAGGGGGTGGGAATTTACTAAAGATTTAAATAAATTAATCTATGGACATGGTACTGGAGATGAATCTTATGAGCTTAGAAAAGCATAATTAGATCTTTTAACTGAAACAAAAGCAAGTAAAATTTCAAACTATTATCAAAAGATTCGAGGTGAAGGGGAAAATAAGATTGAGGGATATGGTTATGATTATGATTTTGATACTGACTTCGAGCCGGAATACATTCACTCTCTTCCGGATAATCCTATTTTATTATTTATCGAGTTAAGAAAGTTGTTAGCAGCAAAGAAAGCAGGTCATGATAACACTTTCAATCAAGTAAATGCTATTTCAAAAAGATTATTAGAAAGAAACATTATAACTGTTAAGAAACATAAAAAGATTTTAGATAAAAATTATTAAAGGAAAAAAATATAAAAAGATTTTTAAATATAAAATGTCTAAGTATTCAAGAACATTAACAGTATCTGCAGATAACTCAGATTTTAAAATTAAATTTTGTGAATCTCTACTACCAAGTAAAGAATATGAAATAGGATTACTATCATTTTCAACTTATAATAATATTCATAATATTACAAAAGATAATAATGTTTTTAGATATTCAATAAATCGCAGAGAATACTTCCAATACTATCCTCTAAAACCTGGAGCGTGTGAAATAGAAGAAATATTTCAGGAAATAAAAGCTCAAGGTGCTGTATATTTCGATAAACATGATCCTAGTGGAAAAGTTTGCATGAGTCTTCAGAAAAATTATCAAATAGATTTTAGTGAAGGAAATAGTTTTCATGAATTATTAGGATTTGAAAATAAATTATATTATAGTATTAGTTCGATTAAAGCTGAAAACATACCGAAAATAAGGCAAGTTCAGACAATAAATATTGCGTGTGATTTATTAGATAAAGATAACATACTATACACTTTTCCTGCTAATTCCGTTCTGCACGTGGTAAAATCGATGAAAGAATGAATCCTCCTTTCTATTTACCAATTACTACAAAGGTATTTGATAGTATTCATATTAGAATTCTAGATCAACATAGAAAGTTGATTAATTTTAATGGAGCAACAATTAATATAAATTTACATTTAAAAGAAATTTAGATATAAAAATGGAAGATTTATTGAAAAAGCTAATAAATTTAAACTCTATAAAGTTTTCAAGAACGATAGCTGTATCATCAGATAAATCTGATTTTAGAATAGATTTTCCTGTTCCAATAACTTTAGATAAAGAACTGAATTATGAATTAGGATTAATGTGGTTTTCTACTTATAACGCTATTTATAATATCACCAAAGAAAATAATACCTTTAGATATTCAACAGATGGTGGTAAAACATTTTTAGATTTTAATCTCATTCGCGGTGTATATTTATAAGAGATATAAATTTGAAACTCAAAAAAGTTGTAGAAGAAAAAAATTTATCCATTTTTGTAGACGTTAATATAAATAGAGTTATAATACAACTTGGTGAAAATGTTCAAGTTGATTTTTCTAAAGAAAATACATTCCGTGAGTTACTAGGATTTGAAAAGAAAATATATAAGAATAAAGTTAACACCGCTGAAAATCTTGGAAACATAAGCAAGATACATCGTATAAACATTGAATGTAATTTAGTAAATGGAAATTATTCAAATAGACAATTAGATAACATTTTATACTCTTTTCCTGCAAATACGGTAACTTTAGGTTATAACATTATCGAAAGAATGAATCCTCCAAAATATTTACCAATTACAAGAAAAGTGATTAGTGATATTCGTATCAGAATTATCGATCAAGATGGAAAGTTGATTAGTTTTAATGGTGAAGAAATTAATGTGGTTGGATTTAAAACAAGTTTAAGTATTTTTTTATGTTAAAAAATGATCTCACTACAGCAGTTTTTATTTATATATAGTATTGATACAACAAATAATTTTGAAAAGTTAAAGTTGTTATACGTGATGAATTTATAATGAAACCATTGGTTTCATACATTATAAACCTAGATTCATCAGAAAATAAAGGGAGTCATTGGGTTTGTTTTTAATAAAAATAAATATTGTTTTGATCCTTATGGTGTTTTACCTATAAGTGAAATTGATCAAATTGATGGTTTGATTTATAATACTTTACAAATTCAACATGATGATACAAAAATGTGTGAACAATTATGTCTATATGTTTTATATAATCTTGAAAAGGGTGTCACCTCCGGTGTTGTCCCTGGCAAGGAAGCTTTTGAAGATATTATTTTAAATACCTATGAGGAAATGCAAGACTTTTTTCTATAAAAATGAGTAGTTTTGTTGCAAGAAATCGTTGGGGAACTCCATCAGAAAGTGGATTAAAGTTAGAAGATACTGATGCAAGATATGTAAATGAAAGGTCCTTTAGACATGAATGGAAATAAAATTACTAATGTTTCTCCACCGATTGAAAATAATGAAGTTGTAATTAAGGAATATTTTCAAAATAAAGTAAAGAAAATTAAGGATAAGATGGATATAAATATGGAAAATATCAAAGATGAAAATAAAAAAAATATAGATAATATCAAGCAAGATGTTAATATGATCAAAGATAAAACTAAAAAAATATTGATAAAATTGAAAAGATATAGAAAAACAAGAAAGGTTATCACAATGATGATCAGTGACCAAGTAGCAAATAAAGAAGATATTACTAACATAAAAGATGAAATTATAAAAAATATTACTAATGTTATTCAATCACAAATAAAGGAAAGTATAAAAAATATTGAGAAACAAAAGATTGATGATCAGAAAAAACTTCATACCAAGGTTCGTAATGATTATCTAAGTTTGATTCCAAATCAGTATAACATTATTATTAATCATCTACATCCTACATGGAGGGAAGAACCTTTTGCAACCGAAGAGAAGAAATTTATCTATTTTCCAGTAAAGAGAGATGAAGAACAAGTTGTGAATCTTTCTTATCCTCTTCCGAAAAACTGCACAATATTTATGGTTGTTGTGTTTTTTGATAACGTTGGGTTAATATATCTCCAAAAAGATGGTAAATATATATTTTCTTTATCACAGATTCATGTTGTCGATCTTATTCCATTGAAGGTTAAACCACTTGAACTAAGGAAAAAATATTCAATTATTATTCAGGTAAAGGAGTATACAAAATACAACGCATAAGGATCACCAATGATGCAAGACTAGAAGCTAGCAAGCCTAACATAATCTTTGACAAATTTGAACTGGGGCATGGATATGGTCTTATCTATAACTTGATTATTCATGATAAACTTCTTGAAGAAGAGAAAATAGATGTGATTGTTAAATCACTAAATGAAATTCAGAAAATTAAACCTTAAAAAATGAGTGAAAATGAATATGAGGAAGAACAAAAATATATCCACATATATATCCAACTATTCGAACTGAACAAATTAAACCATCTGCTCCACCATTTAATTTAAAAATTAACAGAGTTAATGAATTTTTATTAGAAAAGAAGAAGCTAGAAGAAAGATTAAAACATTATAAAAAGATAAAGAATAGATGAACTAAAGCAGATTCTGTAATTAAGATTACTTGTTTAACAATTGCAGGGGTTTTAACAGTTGTAACATCTGTAGTAGGATGATTAGCTCCAGCTGTTCTAGGATTATCAGCTTGAATCGTTAGTGGTGTATTGGGAGGTTTTAATGCTGTTCAACTATTTTTGGGTGAAGGTGTCTCGATTGGGGTAACAAGCAACAAGAAAAAGATTTATAGAGAAATTTGTGAACAATTGGAACTGGGAATCAATAAATTATACTTATTCCAGGTTAAAGCTTTAGATGATAAAGTTTTAACAACTGAAGAAATTGAAGAATGTCAACGGATAATCAGTGAAATAAATGAAAAAATAGATAGAGTTAAAGCTAAAAAGATTGATAGGATTAAGGAAAAGGAAGAAAAAAAGAAATTGTTAAAGATTGAATATAAAAATAAAGTGAAAGATTTAAACTAAGTCATTGATCTTAAGTTTTCAGTTAATATATATATAAGCAATCATCATTTGTATGAATTTATATAAAGAATTTGGAGTTTTATTTAATTTTTTCTTATTATCTTCACTTTTCATACAACTTAAGTGTTTCCGATTTAAACAGAATTTGACATCATCACTATTATTCATATCATATTTTGATAAAGGATATAAATGTTCTATTTCTACTCTTCCTTTAAAATCTTTGGTGATATAAAATTGTTTTGTATAATGTAACCATTGTTTTAATTTATTTACATTTACTTCAGTCAACTTTTTTGTATCGGCTCCACGAGTATTTAAAGCAGAACGTAATCTTCGATATTCTTCAGCTTTTCGAGCATTGGGATTATTTTTTAACCATTCTCTTGTACTTATGTTCTTACAATTTTTACATCATGATGGATTACTAAATTCAGAAATGTTTTTAACTTCTTTACATTTTGTACATGTTTCAAATATATTTTCTTTAACAACTGTGTTAAATTGAACTTCTTCTATCGAACGTATTTCGACCTCATAAATAATTTCTTCATGATATGATGATGCTTTATCTTCTTCGATTTCCAAACTCACATCATCGGAAATATCCACTACCATTTTTCCATTTATTGCTTTATAATTTGAAATATAATAAGGATTCATCTTTGAATTTTCATCCGGTTCTCTTATTTTTAAAAAGATCATGTGTAAAGGTTTTAATGATACAATCTTCTTTATTTCTTTCATCCGTTTTCCTTATCCCACTTTTATAATCTCTTTCCCATGGTTTTACAACTTCCGAAGAAACATTTTCACCTGATATAAATTTTAAAAAATCTTCTGATTTAACTTTATCTTTTATATTTCCTTTGAATGCTTTCTTTTCTAATATAATTACATCGTTTAAAACAATGTTATATTTTATTTTAGGTGCAATATGTAGTCAAAATATAATTCCACCTTCTCCATAATCGTTTTTTCCTTGCCCCATATTACCTCCAACGTAACCATTAGCATTTAATTGATCATAATATTTTTTAGATATAAAAGTTGAATCAGTATCGGAATAATATACACGAGGTTTTTTAAATCCATCAATAGCTTTTATAAAATTATTCATGATTCTTTTTGAGTGTGCTAAAATAAATGATCCAAAATGAACAGCTGAAATGAGTTTTTATGTTTTTACTTGATTTTAGAATTTCTTCTTTAGCCTCTTCAGATGTTACATCAAATCCTTTTCGATCTTTCTTTCTTTTAACAACCCATAAATCTTTTTGAATTTCTGTTCTCGTTACTATCAAATCATCATAATTCTTCTCTAACGTTGAAGTGCTCCAAATAAACATTTGATAATCCTCATCTCTTTGAATTGTTTTTCCATATAGTGAATTCATTAACAGTTTAACCATTTCCTCTCCTACTTGATTTTCTTCATCTTTATATTGTTTTCAAATTTTTAGTTTTTATTATTGCAACTTTTAAATAATTTTAATGATTTTAGTTTTGTAAATTTTTAAATAATTAAAATCAAATTAATGTTTAAAAATGACTATAAAAATATTTTATTTTAGCCAATCAAATTTAAATTAAATATT
>MQRK01216071.1:7670-36420 GCA_001938485.1 Girardia tigrina
TTTATGTACGTGTTAATAAATGTAAAATTTTAAATTGTAATAAATGTTATTTTTCTGTTGTATATTCATTTTTTGAACTTTATGTCATTTTGTTCTCAAATAGCTGCCGCACCCTGTATTATTCTATTATAAAATTTTTTTTCTTTCTATCATTTTTAGTCTTTGCTGAATATCTCAAAGATGACTTAAAGATGACTTATACCTTTGAGGATCTTCTATTTCAAAAAAATGAAAAATTTAATGAACATTTAATCGAACTTCTGTATACATGGATTCTACGAAATAATGGAAACAACATTAAAATTATACAAAATATATTGAATATGCCTTTCGCGGCAATCCCATCCTCCAAATACATACAAATTTGTTTTGTTTCCAAAGGTAGTTAAAACAATTCTTTAATTAAAACATCATCCAGAATTTTTATATTTGAATCTCTAAAATTGCTAATAAATTCTCAATAATATTGAGGTTTGAGAATTGTGATGTGCTAATGAGGTTCTTAATTTCATTTAATTGTTTCTCATTCCCTTCGTCTACAACCCTAGCTTGATTGATTAGTACATTATCATCTTATAAGATGGTGTTCTATTTTGTCAACAAAGAATATGATTAACTTAGATACTCAAAATTCTAGAAATTCTTGGATTCTAATTCCTCGATGAGAAAAAATATTGACCCGGTGAATAGTCAAGAAAGAAACATCATAACAGAAAGATCATAACAGAACCCGCCATATTTGCCGGTAGGTAAAAGGCAGTCTAGTCAAAATGCTCCTATCCGCTTACTTCAATGAACACTTGACCAGAGGTGAAAAATACAGTAAACAAGGATTTATAAGAGAAAATAATTTTTTTTAATGTTTGGGATATCAATTTTGGAGATTTCTACAACACATCAAATGCTTCGAAACATTTGTTTTTGAAAGCACAGGTTTTTTTAATTTAAGTTCTTACGTGAACTACAGACTGTTATAGCTACTGAGAAACACTTTTGTAGAAACTGGATTATATATGTGTTCATCAAGAGGTCTACAGTAACTTTTGTAGTGGTTGTTCTACGATAATCTCTAGCAATTTATTTGAGGTTAGATTGTCTGTCTCCAAAAACTTCAACTTTCGGCCAGACTTGTAATTTACTAAGGACATTTTACTTCTTTTTCAAAAGCAGTCATTAAGTTAAAGACAGTACCTCTTGAAAAGCCAAGCATTCTTGCAGTTTCTGTTTCACTAGCGTCTATCATATAAACACTAACGATTTGGCTTCTGAAAATCTCAGAGGTCTACATGTTTAAAAAGTTCAAATCAATGCTTTTAAAATTCTGTAAAAACAGTTTATTTAAATAAGTAAATCAAATAGCAACAATAATGAACTAAAAATAATGAATCCAACTCTCGTGCTTTATTTTTGGTCTGAAATTTATCGTCTCTATGAGGGGTTAATTTAAATTTTCATCTCGCCAGAATAATTTATTATTTTTTTAATTTAAAAGGTAAAATATTTTAATGTTAATATGCTTATTAAATATTTTAAAATTAAAAATGATATTATAAAACAACAATTAAAAAATCTAATACGTATTTAAAAATAAAATATGCTTTTAATGTTTTTTAAATATTTTAAAAAATTAAAAATAGTATAATAAAAGAAAATCATAAAAAATTAAATATCTTTTTAATGTATCCTATTAAATATCTTAAAATTAAAAATTATAAGAAAACCATTAAATATTAAATATTTATTTATAAATAAAAATATTTTTACAGTCATAACAATTTATATATTTTAATATAAGTTATGAAACAATTTTAAATAAATTTTAAAATAAATTTTTAGTTTTAATGTGAAATGTATTTAATAAATTTGCAGGATTTTAAAAATTGAATCGAAAAGAATTTGATAGATTAATTTGTGGCGAGATAATTAAATTAACAGAAAAATTTGTTTAAATATGTGAATTGTTGTTATATTAATAAATTTTGGTGTTAAAAAAAATGAATTCAGATATTGATGTTCTGATAAGGCTTAAGTTTTCATCCATATGTTACATCTTCCATTAGATAAAATAAACTGCTTGTCGTTATAATTATCTTTTAATTAAATTATCTTATCCGGTAAATTTACAATAGAGTTTCAAACTCCAAAATCTCAAACAATTACTCGGTATATCGGTTATTTCGATGTCTTCCATTGTTTTGTGAACTGATTTATTTACGAATATCGTTTCATATAAAATTAAATTTCTTGTCTCAGTTTCTAAACAGTTAATCAAACTTGTGTGCCGGTGAATCGATCGCGACCGAGTTAATATGCCCATTTTATTGAGAATGATTGAATGATCAATCAGAGCGAGCCTTGAGCCAGACATTACTTTTGTCACTGTAATTTTAATTTATTGACGATTTGTGAAATTTTTCGTTTGAATAATTTTGAAATTTCTTGAGCTTTAATTTTGATTTGAATTGAAGCTTTTTATATTGACATTTTCATCGAAACTTTTGGTTAATTTTAAAAAAAATTTTATTGAACTGTTATGATTTTTGATTTTACTTACAAATTTATCTGAACCAGATTTAAAAAATTTACAATTCAATGAGCAAACAATTAATATTCACAATAAAGTAAGCCTAGCACAAACACAAAATCCACTACTGCCCATCTATCGCTACCGCCGTCCAATCTTCGGGGCAACCTTGAGTTTTACATCAAAAACTCTCAAAACAATTTGAAGGATCATGGATCAATTTTATGGAATCAAATTATATAAAAAAGATATTATATATATATAACCGTTTTAATTTAATGTTTTTTTTAATACAACACAAAAATAAATAAATTTAACCGTTAGAAAATTAGACTTTTCTCTAATTTTACTCGACAGATGTTTTCATTAATAATGATGTTTTTTGAAGCTATTAAAAGTCATTCATTGAAAAACGTTTTTTGTAAAAAAAACAATAAAAAATTGTTTATTCGTACTTGTTTTGAAAATTGACAATTAAAACAAATAAATCAGAGACTAATTAATATATCGAACTTGATCTTAAAACAAATACAAATATTTTTTTAGAAAATGAATTTTTTACTTTAAATTTTACTTAATAAATTATTTTCTTTACAAAATGTATAATAAAACTAACGCAATAGAATTCTCGATTTTCATAACTGAGATTATATTTTAGAATAAATTTTTAGATTTTCATAAATCAAAGATAAAAAAATCAATCAATTTTAACAATTTGTCTGAGTAAAATTTTATAAAATTCACCAACTTTATATTTTGAAATGATCGTTGATTTAAAAGAATTTCTTATTTACTTTTTTTACTAAAATGTTAATAAGTCTTAAAAAAACAAAATTAGGTTATTCGAATTTTTATTATTTTTTTATTATTTTGATATTAGTATTGTAAATCGATAAATTAAAAATAAATAAATCAGCAACTTGTCCAACTTTTGTAGTTCAATTTATATTTGTGCTTTAAGTAACTGTTAGTTACATCAATATTTAAAGTCATTGATAGAATAGTAATTAACACTAGATTTACGGACTGAGGCGATTAGACTCATTTAAAATTCTATTGCTATATATTGTATATAAAGCTGAAACATTTTTAAAAATACATATGTTGGTTTTTAGTTACGTAACGAAATATTGGTAAATATTTTGAATATTTGAATGTGTTATACATATTTTTATGACTATGAGCCAAATCGATTATAAAAACATTTAATATTCAATAGCTTTCAGCAATTGAAAATTCGGAAAATAATATAATTTGCAACAAAATTTTTGTCCACCAAAGTACACTCAATACTTATTTTAAAAAGGTATTTCGATTCATATTTATTTTACATATAATTACATAGGCTTGTTTTAATGGGAAAAACAGAAAAAAATGTGTTTTGCTAATTAATAATAATTACTAAACAAAATAAAGGAAGACTAATCCAAGAATGAATCTGATGCAACTGATATGGAACTATGTGGCAACGAAAGGGAAATAGAGGAGGAAGTCTAAAGCCCCGTGTGAGGAATATTTTAAATTGTTTGAATGTGTAAATGTAGTGATGCTGTATATTGATTTAAGTTTGTTGAATTTAGAATGGTGATTCTCCCACCCAGATGGGAATTGGTATTTTTTTTGTATTTAAATTTAAAGTGATTGACTATTCGAACAAAATTAAAATAATCATTTTATAAGTTCATATTTTTTAATTTAACAATTAAAATTATTTTTAATATTTTTAAATAAATTTAAATTAACACTTTGAGTGTTGTAAGGAATATTTGGTGTGTGGATGTTTTTGTGTAGTTTTTGCATGTTCAAATGTTGCATGTTGATTTGCGATTGTGCCTCTCCTAATCAGATGGATTATCAATATTTAATTTTTTATAATCTGAAACTAATTTATTTAAATTTAGATTTAATATTCAAATTTTTAGTATTTATTATTGCAGCTTTTAAATAATTTTAATGATTTTATTTTCGTAAATTTTTAAATAATTAAAATCAAATTAATGTTTAAAAATGACTATAGAAATATTTTATTTCAGCCAATAAAATTTAAATTAAATATTTTTAAATAAAATAATCTTATCAAGTATAGTTCAGATTATAATGGGAGATATTGAAAATTGATTGATGGATCTAAGTGAAAGCATTACTGTTGATCATCATAAAGATGATAAAAATTGTGAATGTAATAAATGTTCTGTCAAATGTGTGAGTTCTCTTAACAAGTGTGACTGACGCAGACGTCTGCGTCATATGAGTATTACAGCGGGGCGCCAAGTGACGCGTCATATGAGTCATGACCCTATATGATTCCCGCGCCAATGAAGGATTTTAGCAAAAGACGCAGATGACGCACACGTTTGCGTCATTAATTTTAATTCAATTTAACATAATTTAATAAATGTTTTAATTAATTAAATAGTTTCTTGTGGTATATAAGCTAAAAATATCACCGCAATCAAAGTGTTAAATGCATTTTTAATAATTTGATGACATTTTTATTATTTTGGGATTTTTTGAGAAATTGTAAAAATTATTATTTTTAATTAATAATTTTTAGAAATTAAATATTTTAAAAAAATGACTTAGAAAAATTGTTCGAATAATCATGATTAAAAATAGAAATAAGAAAGACAATTAGAACGATGAAAGACCTTCTGAGAGTCATGATGACTCTAAATGTGCTTGTAATAAAAATCCAAACGAGAATTGTCTAAATATTCTTAATACTCCGAATTTTTGAGTAGTGAAGAAGAGGATTTTCGTTATAAAAGCAAAAAAAGGTAGATAATTATATCTACTTCTAAAACCCAAAATGAATAAGACACTATGGAGACATCTTTGAATGGAGAAATTTCCACCGAAAAGCTGCTGATAGGAATTTTTGCATAGGTGACGGAACGGTTTTACACCTGGGGGGCTGAAAAAAGAAAATTAGTCCTTAAAAATCGTACGTAATAGACCTCCCCAAAGTACAAGATCGAGTTTATTTTTGTAACCAAGAAACTACTTAAATTTTATTTAAACGATACAATTAACAATATGCTCCAAAAAAGTCCTTTTTGCGAGGTTTGGCATACAAAGTCATTTGATATTACAAGAATAATACAATTTGTCCGCCCTTTCCTTGTCGCAATGTAACAATATGAGATTGTTAAAACGATTTTATGTCATTGAGCTCCGTAAGTACGTCTTCAGTCTTCTCATGGCAGGTTTTGTCATCCACAGAGAAATTATGTTACAAATTTCTGAAAACAAAGACGTTTCCATTGCCAATGCAACCAACATCTCAGTAATCATTCTCAAATTTCTTACTTTATCCACGTGACCGAAAACTGTCTTTTACTTCATTTCTCGCACAAAATACGCAAAAATATCAACTGTCTTTTGAAATCCGGAGTGCTGATACCTGAGGAGAGGAGAACATACTCGTCTACGGGAATATATTTTGGTCCAATCCAATTTGTGGACGTCACAAGCATCTTTTGATTTTCCGTCTCCTGCTGTCATTCATCAGGTACCTCATCTGGATAGTTCTCTATTGTAAACTCTCTCTACATTGAATAATCTGCCACTTCGTCTTCTATGCTATTTTCTTCTATGCTATGGCGTAAGGCGCAAAACCGAAGCATGCCTCGCCACATCTTCATCATTTATCTCAACCGAAACTCTTGAGATTATCCTTCTTACTAGATGAGGCCCGCTCCATTCTTCTTCTCACTTTTTACTGTCGGACTTCAAATAAACCATGTTGCTGACAACTAGTGGATTCTGAGTAACGTTATTATAGTCCTTCTCGAGCTCTACCTGTTTTGGTTCACATTTAGATCTTGTCCAGAAATTGCTGACTCCGGATTTCCGAGATATATACTCGAACATCCATTCGTACGGTGTTTTCCCGTGTATCCCAGCATTTTTATTGTACCCAAAGACGGCTTCTTCAACAGATCTTCCAGTTCTGCTCACCAATCGCTTGATTGTTCTGCGGACTCATTCAATTACGCCATTACCTTTAGGCCTGTATGCACATGAATATTCTTATCTGACTCCCCACTATTGGCAAAGTTGGTTCATATCTCGTGTTCGAAAAACTGTTCCATTGTCAGATATGTTAGAATCCGATGGTGCGTATTCTGCTATTATTTGTCTTAAGTATCAAACAACACCATTGGATGATTGATTTCCGAGCTACCTTCACACTGTAAATCCAGAGTAGCCATCTATCAGTGTGAGGTACGGTCATCCATTCACGATTGAAATACGTTCCCAGAGCTCATCACAAAACAGGTGTTCCTTCACCCATCTGTCCTTCCTATTATCGCCAGATCCACGCGACAGTAAGTCATCAATATAGATGACATCCCTTTTTAGATCATCTTTTAAATTGATGATATATTCTACAATCTTCGTCATGATCTTTGGTGCTGAGTATAATCCAAATCCTATACGAGTATTTAAGAATGTTTGACCTCACCAACTTACCGCTTGATGAACCCACAAACTTTGATCAATGTGAATCTGTAAGTATGCTCTTTTGAGATCCAGCACAACAGCATTCTGTCTCGATTGCTTCCACTTTCTAATTCAATCTCCATAAATTGGTAGTTCTCCTCCCGGACCCGATTATAGTAATTTTTCAGCTCTCGGTAATCAAATACGGGTCTTATTTTCGTAATAATTCCTTTCTCTGGCCTCACACTCATGAGTGGCAGATATCTTCTGATTTGACCGTGTTTGCTTTCGTCATATGCGACAAGCACATCCTCATCAATACATGATTGAATTTCTCTGTCGAATTCTTATTTATCTACATCGTTCACGAATTTTCAGGGTGCTAGGTATTTTTTTGATCAACCACTATCTGGGTTCTATTTCACTTTCTATTTTCGGATTCTATTTTCGGATTCTATTTTCACTTGTGTTCCCGCAGGCAGCTATTCCACTCCCCGAGAAAGATGACATCATTGATAGCTATAGATTCCCACTTCTAACCCGTGCTTGTTTTTTTATAACTCTGCACGATTTGTCAGTCGACACCATTTTAAACTTTATATCAGGTTTTATACCTAGCATCTTAAGTTTGGTTACAACATCAAGTCCTAGAATCATTTCAACCCCCAATGGAAGCTCATCCATTATAAATGCTTTTACATTACTCATCTGCAACTTTTTCCTCGAAAACTACACTTACTAGACTCGCATAACTGTCACTATATATTGCCTAGCAATTGATCAATCTAAATTGATCTAACTCTATTTTTCACCATTAATCCGACCACAATCATGAGAAATTAGATATATGCTGCAGCCGGTATCAATCATCGCTACTTCTCTAATATTAGCAATTAAGACTGAGGTCAATATCGCAGAACCCACACGGAGACTGTCATCTAATTCTGCAAAACTACAGCCTCCTTCTCCCCGTTTCCCGAAAGATTAGAGTATTAAGACTTACGAGGGCTCTTTTTTCCACGGTTGAAGCACATTATTGGATACTTACTTTGATTATGACCAAATTTATTGCAGCAATAGCATCGTATCACTGCTGGGGTTCTCGTCTTGTTCGATATGTTGTCTGATTCTGTCTCAACTCCTGCCATGGTATATTGTGGTGACCCGTTTGCTTCATATCATATCTTTATCGTAAAGCACCAGCAATTGATTTCTCACATTTGAGGGATAAAGTCAAGACAAAACAAGGAAATTACCTCCTCAGGCACCTTCTTCTCTCCACGGTTACCGCCAATAACGGGGAAATTTTTTTGTATGTATCAAAGCCTGTAAGGTATATATTAGTTATTGCATCAAACAGCATTCACCAAAGTGACTTTAAATGTTCAGAGTCAAGGAATTCGATTGATATTCCTTTTTTGTATAGAGTATACTACTCAACATTTTGGGGCCCCTTATTTCGTGGGGCCCCTAGGCTATGGGCTAGTCGGCCTACTTGTAAATCTGGCCCTGTTTAGATAGGGCAATATTTTCATTTAATTTAATAATAATATTTTCATATATTTTATAGTTTTTTAATTTTTATACTGAATATTATGGTCTAATAAAGATGGAAAAAGCTCATTTCAAAATCTTCATGAGTTAAGGGGATATGGCTCCAGAATCATACTTTAATTAGTTGTTTGCAGATGAAGATAAGCTTTTTTAGATACACAGTGAAGTGGAAAAAATGAGCTTTAAAACATTTTTTCAAGGGATATGATTTTATTTTTTTATTGCCCCAAATGTGCTACATACGATTGATGTTATTGAATGCTATGCAAAAACTCAGAGTTGAGGATAATAACAATTCTGGTAATGATTCAGGCGAAACCTACACAGAAGCAGAAAGTGTAAGAGTTTCCGACATGGAAACAGAGACATTTTCACACTAAAAGATCAACAAATGTTCTAACATTTATTTCACAAATTTCAAACTTTTTTTACATTCATTATATTAATTATATCTACATAGAATAAATAAATAGCTATAATAAATTAATAATAAATGAGGGAAATGATCGTAAAATCGATAAAAGTTTTTTTTGATAATTTGATAAAATGATTTTTTAAAGAATTTAAACATATTTTATTTTAAAAGATATGTAATATATAAAGTGTTTATAATTAATTTTTATTATTTATTTTATTATTTTAACTTATTTCTTTAACATGTTATGTGACTTATAGTATGTTTTCATTTATGGGATCTTTATATAAAAAATTAATAACTTTTTAAGGAAGTTATATTTATGAATATATATATATATATATATATATATATATATGAACCATTAAAAGTAAGATACTTATGTGTCCATGATTCTAAGAAAGATTTGAAGGAAAAAAGTAAACTACGAACCATTTTTGTACAATTTACTCAAAATAATTTAATGATCTCTTAATTTTCTTCAAAAATTATTAATAAAGATAAATACATTTTTTGATAAATCATAAATTTTCCATTCTCAATTTTTTAGAGTCTGTCTTTAATTTTTTGGTCGGCCTTTAATTTTGCTGCTCATAAAAATCAAAATTATTATTAAAAATAATTATTCAAAGATATTTTGATTGTTCTTCAATCAATGGTTTAATTAGAAGTTTTTGTTCTCTGTGAAACTGTTATTCTGAAATTTTACAGTTGACCAATATTAAAATATCAATTTATTCATGTGTTTTATTTATTTATTTATTTTAAATGTTTATCGCAAACCATGTGTAGATATTTTTAGAATTATCTTGTATATATAATGTTGGTATGAGTGATTTTACATGATTTATACTTCACTTTTTAAAAACATTTACCATGAACATTGTTCATTGAACAAGTGAGTCAAACTGATTTTAACTTTTTTTAATTTTTTTGAAATGAAATTTAAAGATGTCATTAACAAAACAGAAAAACGGAATATACCATGCTCACCGTAAAAGACAAACAAGTTAGCTAAATAATTATCTACTGAAAGATAAATTATAATTTAAAATTTAAAAATTTAAAAATCATTAAAAAGAACTTCTTGATTTTCATATAAAATAACATTTTTAGTAAAATTCTCTAAACATTCCTTCTATTCCAGTGTTATACATAAAAACCTTTTAGAAGATATTTTGATATTCAATGATCGATCTTAGAAAGTTTGAACATGGAAATCACCTTTCTCTATCACTCTTCATTCTTTAAGAAATGTCAGCTGAGCCGGATGAAAAGTAAATAAAACTCCACTTTTCTCAAAAGATTTTGTGTTTAGATAAAAGTAACATTAGTCCAACAATTTGGTGACTCTTCATCCTGAAAAAATTATTTGATCTTGTAAAGGAGTACTAATAGATTTTGAAGAATGTTTAAGTAGGATATTCCAGTAACCATATTTTCGAAAAAGTATGGTCTGATGTGATTTAAGGAAGAGAAGAAGGAGAAAGACCACGATGAAGACCAAAGAGACAATGGAAAAATATAGTCAATTGAACATGGAATTTCTGAGAAGATAGACTACAAATGAAGAGATGTGGCGAAGGCTAGTGCATAATATGGTGAACCCATGGCCCAGCGACTAAAAGAGGTGAAAAATCACACCAAATCACGACATTGTTTTTTGTTTCTTTATTTCAATAAAGATTTTCTGGAGCCGAAACCCTTCTTACTTGCTTACCTTTTATTAAATTAATTTTAAAAGTTTTATATTAATTTAAAATTTATTATTATAATTATTAAAAAATTTCATTTATTAACTTTTTTAAATATCAAATTATGTAAACATTCATATTTAAAGTAACAATATCAATTTTGTTGTTTATAAATTTTAAGGTATTAAAATTTTAATCATAAAATTTTATTATAATCATTTATTCATTTTCAATTTTCATGAGCAACATTTGAAACATGTACTTTAAAGGTTTCTTTAGTTTGTTCGGCATTTAAAATGCAGTACTTTTGCTACTTCAACCTTAAATATTGGCAAAACAAACTTAAATTTCTTCAACATCGGTTGATTCAAGACTCCATAACTAGATATAACTCTTTGGTTTGCATACTAGATCGTTTACTGGAACCGAAAATTTATATTTCTACAGTTCTACAGTCAAATACAAAAAAGGCCATCGCATATTGGCAGTTAAATTTTTTCAAAGTGATTCTGGAATAATTCCAATATTAAAATAAAATCTAAAACCTTGGAAATTAATAACAGAACCCCGGTTAGTGATAAATATCTTACTGCATCTTTAATATTACATTTTATTCATCAGTTTTTAAATGAATCAACAGCAAGAAAATCGGAAGGAATAACAAAAATATATTGACTCGAGGACTCGATGCATTTTTCCATAAATTGTAATTTTAGATTCAAGATTCAAAAGTCTTTAATTTCTTGGAGAAGAACAAAAAAACAGAATAATCAATAAATTTCAAAGCATTCTAGTTCAACGTTAAAAGAATCCTGAATTAAAATGTATAATGAATCTAAATGACAATTCTGAAGAATATGAGTTCTCAACTAAGTTTAAGAATCTCACACCCATGAACCAAATGATATCAAAACTTTCTGGAAAAATATGCCTCAAATAATTCAGAAAATGTAATTGGTGAATCTCTATATCCACCTTATGGAATCACTGAATCCAAATGTGCAATACACAAACTTATGGTGGCGAGAAAATGCTAATCATGTCCCGATTATTGCATCTTATGCAAAAATATTTGTCTCACGTGCAACCAGTGTTCCTTCTGAACGTGTTTTTTTCAGTAACAGGAGATATTGTTACAGTGCAAATAAATTGTTTAAAACCTAAGATTGTGAACTACTCATATTTTAAAACTATAATTTGTAATATAATTGTATTTTTTACCTTATGTGTAATTGTAGTATTATTATTATTGTTGTATTTGTATAATTAGTAAGTAACTTGAAATTTAATGTCATATTTCTAAAAAATAATAGTAGTATTTAATATTAGTTAATATTTTGATATAAATAACAGTTTTTTCAGTAATTATTTAATAATATAATTATTTAATATTAAAGAAAGGATAAAAGTGACTATATATAAGCTCCCAAATGTTTTTAGACTTAAAAGTTTAAGTATATGAAAGCACTGTTATAATTTTAATTTCATCACTTTCTTCCTAGTTACACATTTTCTTCACAGCTCACCACTGTCATTCACAAGATAATGCTTAATAATAAATAATGTTATACAAAATTCGGCATATAAATTCTGGGACTGAAGATACTAAAGGAAACAGAAACATTTTCTAATTACTTTCTTTCTTTCTTTTTAAACATATTCTCCACCTGATTTTCCATTTACGGAAACTCAATTTTGATTTAAAACCTCCTCAAGCTTATTTTTCAATATTTCTTCTATTATATACATCATTTTATATTCATTCTCAAACATTAAAAATTGTACAAAATTAAGAGTAGCGAGTTGTCTTTATATGGCTAACACTATGCAAAACGTTTATTTAAATAAATATTATCCTTATAAAACAAAATTTAACGCTGAGGTCATAAAGGACAATCCAATTTTGAAGAATAACGTTTTATCTGGTAAATAACATTAACTCGTTTGTTTAGAAAAATCGATTAAAATATCCACTGTAAATTATAAAAATTACAGATAAATTTTGTCACATATTTATCGATTTTTACAATTCATTTCCCTTTTTCACGGAAAGTGTAGAATGTGATAAATTAATATTTTATTGAGAAAAAAATATTTTTTTTCCAAATAAAACACATTTAATATTCACAAAGTAATTTATGAATTAATATATTTTTTAATTTTCCCAAAATATTTTATTTAATAAAAAGATATGAAAATAAATTAGTGTATTTATTAAAAAAATGTGTAGATGTTAAGCGAAATCGAAAAATAGCATTTGGGTGAACAAATCTGTGGTAAACAAATATACAAAGTGAGTTAATATAAGAGTGATAAAAATTAATAAAAAATAGCTTGAGATATTTCAAAGAATTCTATCTTTCTTTTAGACCTAATAGTTGATGAATGAATGTTTGAATTCTACAGAGAAGACAACACTCTTAAGATAACAAAAGCAAACACATTAGATTCTTTAAAAGGCATAAAGAATAAAGAAAATGAAAGAAGCAAGCTGAGCAAAAATTCAGCTGGAGAGATTGAATTATCTCTCACTGCAACATACCAATGTATCAACAAAATTTTTAAAATAGATGGATTGGAGAAGGCCCTAGAATGTCTTGTTAACGTTTTAGTAGAAAACAGAAAAAATTTAGGACAGATTATTTAAGAAGATACTCTTCTAACTCAAAATTTAATGCGAAAAAAAAGATAAATGTAAACTGCAATGTATAACATAGAACAATAAGTATTTCCTGAAGATTTGAAACTTTCAAGAAAGAGAAGATGTTAAGTTGTAAGATCAGAAAAAAAGGCTGATGTAATAATAATTCCATGAATCTGTAACAAATATATATGTTTATATTCTACATATAGTGATATATATATATATATACATTTATACAAAACGTGTAGTAAACAATAATGTGAAATTTTAAAAATAGATATTTGTTAGAGCATTTTTTTAAAAAAATCAGCCTTGGGTTGTTTTGATCACAACCTTTGATCATTTTCAGAAACTTTATTTGTGTTTACATTTCTTCTGTTTTATTATTATTCGTTTTTTGTCGTAATAATTTATTTAATTTTTATAATATAAACGGTAAATATTTTTTAAAAGTAAAATTTTATTGCTTAATCAAGTTATCAAGAACTTTAATCTATTTATTCCATTGAGTGTGTTCACAAATTCGTATTGTGAGATGATGATTTGTCTTGTCAACCTTTGATTTTTGACTCCCATGACAATTAAATTTGTACACAAGATTAACTTGCAATCCACAAAATGTTTTCGATTTATTTGAGAGGAAGATTTATACTTTGGATGCAACAGAGACTACTTGGCACTACTAATTGTTCTACAAATACTCTTCTTAAAAGCTCAAAATCTTTCACAATATGGTATTTTTAATGATTTGTTTCAGTATTTTCTTTTTTAATTGTTTCTTAACTCGTGTACTTGTACATAATTTGTATAATGTTATCCTAATGTTGTGTTCTATTTGCTTGTTTGTATATATATTGTCCTTCAAGCGCCCTCTAAGAATATTTAAACCCTGATTTGCAATTTCAAAATTGGATGACAAATTCAAAACTCAGTGAAAATTTTGATTAGCATTATTTCATGCAATCGATTACATAATCATCATTTTGCATTTATATACAGGTGAATTGATCAGTGATTGATCAGGTGAATCAGTGACCTGAAGATGACGGTTGATCCGTCCAAATATATTGTCAATAAATATATTTTTTAATGGATGAGTTTTGTTTTTCATATAAAATTTACATCCGGATTTCATTTTATCAAAAAAAAGAAATGTACATATATAAAGTGTAGCTTATAATGCATTATGTGACGGAGTCATATCGTGGTAAAACGTGTAATATTTTTTAAAAAGGTTAAATTCGATGACAAGATTGACTTCAAATTTATAAATATTTATTCAAAAAAATTAAGTTTAAATTTTGAGTGTGACTCAGAGTCACATCGTTAGACGATTAGGGTTAATAATAAAAAATTAAGAAAAAAATTGTGATGTAATTTCACAGAAAAATAAATAATTTTTAATGTTACAAACAGATATATAATTTAATTAATTAAATAATTTAATGTTACCAAATTTTAAATGGTTTATTTTTTTTAAATAATATAGAAAATAAGAAACTGTTGTCAAAAAAATTCTGTCAGAAATAATTTAATTTAAATAAAATTCTTAATCCCTCTAAAAATTGATTTATTTAGTCTTAGAGAGAAAACCACATTGATCGGATCAAATGCGGCATAATTTATTATTCTTTTATCGATATTTTACTGCCACTATTTATTGATTTTTCAAAGAGAATCTACAGAAAATTTATCGACTTGAATAATTGTGGAAGTCTGAGAAAAGTTTAACTTTTTGTACAAAATAAGGAGAAATATTCATTTTTTATTGTTTGAATGAGATTATAAACATTGCATGATCACATTTGGTTTTTATAGCCTTTTACCACGATTTATATTCAATCACTAAGTTTGTCTATTTGGTACAAATCTTTTTTCCATTATTTCTCTTACTTTTCATTATCGGATAGAGCTAACTTATTAAGTTACAATTAAATTTTAAAAATTCATCAAACATTTTAAACTAATAAATGAATAAATTGATCAAAAATGATTGATCAATGAGAAAACTTCAGTCAAAGTCATTAGAGGTTGATATATAATAATTATTCGTGTTAAAATACAAACTCATCAAATATAAGTGTACTTTATATATAATTAACTGGGATCAAAATTTTGAGGATTTTATGGCAAAGCCATAAATTTTGAGAATTTTTAAATTTAAACTGTAAAATATTTAAACATAATGTAAAAAAAAATTATAATATTTTTTTACATTTCAGGAAGGGACCAATATTTAAAATTCAGATTTAATCATATAAATAATTATCTTTTACAAAACAAATTATAATTATAGTTATTAGAATAAAGTCGATAAAAAATATCATTAAAATAACTGTAAAACATTTTGAAGTTTAAAATTTAATAAATTCAATAGTAATTAATTCAAGTTTAGGAATGAGATCCAAATGAATAATCCAGGAAGTTTATATTAATTAAAAGCATTTCACAAAAATAAAATGTTAAAATTTGCACAATAATTATATTTTAAAATATGAATAAATTGGAAATATTACGTCTTATCAATTTGTAATATAATATTATAAATTTAAATATTGTAAAGTTGTTAAATATAAATGTTAAAATTTGTTTTAAACTAAATCAGACAAAATATTGAAATGTAATTCTGTAAAATTATTGTAATTAAAAAAAATTCAATTTCTAAAAATAACAATTTTAATAAATAACATATCAGTATTTATAATTCAGTATTTTTACGCATAATCAATCTGGTCAAAAAGAAAACAGAAAAATTTTCCTCAACAAAAAGGTTTGAAACAATTGTTAATTGTTAGAAATTAAAGTTTTACGTTCTTATGAATTCAATTATTGATCACGAACCCAACAAAATTTTTTTAAATTAATCTTTACTTTCAAAAATTTATTACTATTCATTTAAAAATGTTAAAATATTATATTGATACAATCTTTTTTCAATGAAAATGAATATAAAAAAAGGTTGTATAACAAAATAGCGGTAAAACTTTTTAAAGTAACGTTAATAAATAAATAAATATATTTATATACAGTCAAAGTTTTATTTTACGAAATTTTAATTAACGAAAACGTCTATATTACGAAAAATATATTTTAAAGGTCCACGAAATTTGGTTTTAATATACAGTTTAACGAAATTTTTTTAACGAAAGACTAAAACCCATGACTAGCCGAGTGAATAATCAAAAGCAAACAAGAAGACATGTAAGTATTGATGAAAAAATTAAAATTCTAGATTACAAGTTACTGAATCCCGATGTTGCACAACTTGGATTGACAAAAAAATTAATATTTCGCTTGGAACAATCAATTCAATATTAAAAAAAGAGAAAAATCTACTGAAAATATGTGAAAACAAAAGAAATGCAAAAAATATTACGCAAACAAAAGAAATTAACCAAAAATTATTCAAAAAGTATTCAATGTATTATTCGAATGGTTTAATCGTAAAAGATTAATGAATCACATTTTGACAGATGATTTATTGACCGAAAAAGCACTGTCAATCGCCAATGCTTATTATTTTCAATCATTTAAAGCATCAAATACATAGCTGAGAAAATTTAAACAGCACTTTCTAATAATCAATAAAACCGTTTGTGGAGAAGCAGGATTGATCAAAGTGGATGACGTAAAGAACAGTTGGAGTGATTTTGAACACATGAAAGCAGAATTTGAATCAAGGAACATATACAATTGTGACGAGACATCTTTGTTTTTCAAATGCCCGTCCAAAAAAAAGACGACAGGGCATGCGGTAAATTTGCCAAAGACCGCATAACTTTGATTTTTTGTGCAAATTTATCTGGTCAAAAAGAAATACCATTACTAATTGGAAAGGCAGAGACCACACGGGTTTAAACACTTGAATTTGAATGACCTTGGGTTGGATTATAAAAACAGCAAAAAGGCTTGGATGACAAGCACTCTTTTCTTTAACTAGATGAATCAACTTAATGACAGAATGCAAAAAGAAAATAGGAAAATTTTATTAATACTGGACAATGCACCAGTTCATAATATCAACAGTACTTTCTCTAATGTTCAACTATACGTTTTGCCACCAACAACCATCTCACAGATTCAGCCGTTAGATCAAGGTATAATTCGCTCTTTCAAGGCCAACTATCATAAGTTTTTCATGTGAAATTTAACATTGAATGATGAAAAAGATGGTACATGTTATGCAAATTTGCTTAAAAACACAAAACTTAAAGATATTTTATCGTTGATTATTGAAGCATGGAATTGTATGAGTGCCGAAACAATCACAAACTGTTTTAATAAAGCATTTAACAATTGGTCAAAAAATACAGTTGACATAATAGATGATGATATTGAAGATACTCAAGAAAATCAACTTGATGTTGACTTTTCAACTTGCAATGAATACATCGAACATGATGATTTAAACAGTGAAGAAATTTGCATAGATGAAATACAACCAACCGAAGAAAAAGTCTCAGAGGAAGAGGAAGAGAAAGAAAAACTAATTAGTTATAATGAGGTGATCTCATATATTAATTTAGTGGAAGCTTATATGCTGCAAAACAGTTGTACCGATTTTATTAATCTTGGAAAAGTTAAAGAAGATATTATGAAAACAAAAAAAAAGAAAAGGTATGAAAATCACGGATTATTTTAATAAAAAAATTCAATAAATTTCTGAATTTTCGTTATTTTTTTTACGAAAGACCAAAATCCGTGTAAATTGATTTTCGTTAAACCGAACTTTGCCTGTATATGTTTTTTATAAATTACATACTCTTTAATCAATCTTTTTTGAAAAATAGGATGTTATAGTCATTTAAAATGAAAGGCAGAGGCAGAAACGACTCTTCAAATCAAATACCCATTTAGCAGAAAAGCCCCTTAAAGTGCACAATTCATGTTTGGTTCCAGAACCTTAGGGATGAAACTAAAAATTTGGAAGCGGAATTTTTGTCTTAACATCTATCAATTTAAAGCATTAGCTGAAGATGATCCACGCGTTACATTTGAGTAGTTTGCTATTGAAATAAGTATGTACTTTAAATCTGTTTCTAACGATCTTCAAAAACTAAGAAGTCACATAAACTAATAAATTTTTAAAACAAAAACGACTCTTTTCTCGAATACTTTGTGGTAAATGATGAACAGAAAGTTCTCCACGATAAGCAACGATATTCTGTACTAATTTTCCATGAATTTTTCGGGAATAAATGACAATCCCAATTATCACTGTCAGTTTGGATAAAAAAAGTCTAATCAAATGTCAAAACCAAATTTTATAAACCTATTTGATGAAACTTGGGTCGTGATAACCGCCATGTCAAAATACTCATTCACAGACCAATTTATTATAACAAATAAAAGACAAATTATATTTATTAATTGTCTTATATATTGAGAAAGCGAAAAAAGAGAAATTTTTATCAGAAATTTTTTTATAGATTATTATTTATCATAACATTCAATCTCATAAACAAGGAGGTTCGAAGAAGAAAGATTTAACAAATACATTTACATCGAAATTAATTGCATTTCCTTGTTGTATTTTATCAAATTAAAGATCATTTTCCAGAATTGAGAATAAATATTATTTATTTTAAAAAAATATATTACAATTATTTTGATATCTTATCATGTCATAATTCGATAAATTAATTTTTTCAATTAAATTACTATATTAATTATAAAATGTACTTATTTCTTGCACTTTTATAATTGAAATAAAATAATAAAATTTAATTAGCAGTAAATAAATATATAATGTTTTTTTATTATTATTTATCTTCAAATTTATCTTCTTGTCAAAACCAATAAGATCAGAAAAAGTGAATCATGTAAAATATCTTACCTTCACTAAAAATATAAAATAAAAATATAAAAATAAATAAATATTCATATATTTGAAAAATAATTTTTGTAAAAGCTTTTTTTAGAAAATTCATTATTGAAAATTTTTTTGAATCGCAGGTCAGGGTTAAAATATTTTAAAAAGACGCTTGAGAGACAATATGTACACAAAACACGAAGGTTACATTGGGCAAATTATGCACTCAAACACAAGTTAAGAAAGGATTAAATGAATCAAACATTAAAAAGAACAAAGAAATAATCGTAATACCATATTCTGAAAGATTAAGAGCATTTAAGAAAAGTATTTGCATGAATATGGGTAGTGTCAAAGTGGTTTCAATTACATCCAAAGTTCAAAGCTTCATCTAGAATAAATCGAAAAGGATTTGTGGATCGCAGACTAATTTAATTTATAGATCTGATTGTCACGGTTGTAAAAAACTCGTAAATTGAGAGACAAATTGTCATCTCAAAACTCGAATTAGTAAGTATTCATTATCAATTTCGATCGAGTAAGGTTCTTAATCATTGTAGGAATAGAATCTATTCTGTTTAAAAGGATGAGTTTTCTGTTCTACAGAAGGACTCTGATTCATATTAAGAGCGGCAGTTCTGTGAATCATTATTAATAAACATTCCAAATGGACAAAATAAAGTCGTTTCACATCATAAAATCTTTAATTAATTTTTGAAACATTTTGCCATGATTATCCGACGATATCTTATATCCCTTGAAACTAACTTTTTTATAAAATTAACATTAAAACTAACAAATGTTAATTATAATTGATGATGATGAAACATGATCTGAAAACTGAGAATAAAGTACAAATATATAACTTGAATTTCTCAGGTATTATCTGTATTAATTATAAATTATAAAAATAAATTATTAAGCTTCAAAAAAATTACTTTTTTGAACATTAAATAAAACAATTTGTACATATAGGATGGGTGAAAGGAGCCGTAACCATTTTCAATAATCAAATATACAATATAAATCAAAAAGTATTTTTTCGAAATATATTTTTCCTAATTTTTAACTATTTTATCTAACATTTCCAGTGTAATTAAAACATTGTATTTAATAGAATTAATTAGCAGATAATTCCAATGTTGATGGAAAGATAAATGTAGACTGTTTAATAAGAATAAGAAACGGTGCAAGTAGTGTGAATAACGTTTTTAATAAAACTGAATACTAATAATTTAAATTAAAAATGGTAATGAATTTTAATTAATAAATTTTAATAAATTTAAAAACACAAGACTTCTAATTAAATCAGGAAATAAAACAGATAGGTGAAGGTTAAGTTAAGATTTTATTTTTTCAAGAAATAATAAAATATTATAATACAACGAAATCTAACAAGACTTAATAAATTTAATAATAAAAATGTAAATTTTTTTTAAAATAATAAATTATGTATCTATTTTTAAAAGTTATTATTTTTAGGTAAGAAAAAAATGAAAAGGGTTCTTCAGAAATTTATTCAAAAAACTAGTTTAAAAAATATGTCATTTTGTTGTTATTAAATAAAAGTTTTAAAAATGTCAACTATTGAGTTTTCAAGTGCGAATTTCCCCGAACCTAGCAACCATTAAAAACAACTTTTAAGGAAACTTATCTGTTAATCTTAGTTAAAGATGTGTTATATAAAAGATATGGACTATCGAAGAGTGTATCAATAGCAACTGACGTTACTAAATAATTAGAAAATATTTTTTTCAATTATTATTTACTTTGTATTCTTGATTCTTCATTTTTCAGTACGTTTTATGTACGAACACTAGTTTCAAGATATGAAAAATATAACGATCTATGTAACAAAGTTTTGTTATTTGAAATAAACAAAATTTTATGAAACGGCTAATGAACTTTTATTTATGGCTAAGTTGTAAAAAACGTCTTCAGAGGTTTGATAAGTGTTTAACACGTTCGCGGACCACGAAATGTGAGGTAGGCTAAAAAAACACCCATTTTTAAAACATGTTTTGCTTCACAATGTTACACTTAGTTGTACTTAGTAAAAAAAATTTTTTTTCCTCACTGATTTTTTTCCTAAGTGTTATTGCCGCGTGTTTTGTCACCAAAGGAACACTGGTAGTATTATTTGTACTTTTGATTATGTTTTCTCAAGACGGTTATTACTATTTCGTCCTACGTCAGCATAAGTTCTTAGACGGGTATAATCGTTTTGTCCGCAAATGTGTTAAGGAAAGTAAAAATTTTCGAATGTAATGATAATATTATTGAATTAATAAACGTCTAATTTCTTCTGAAAATTTAAACTATAAATTTTCATTAAATGGAATAAAATAGAGATAATGAAAATAATAATTAGTTAATAGTAAATTTATAATTTCTGAACACAGGAAAACGTGTTTATCGTAATTCTTTACGGTAAGCATTTTTATAGTTATTGGAAGAGAGTGTCATGGAAAGTATTGTTAAATAAGTCAATCAGATTATTGAGAATATTTGATTAGCATGTAAAAAAACATTCACCAAAACATTATTCAATGACTTGACACTAACACTGGATTGATCATTTGAAACGTATTGTTTTAAATATATATTTCTACTTTGTATTGAATGATTTTTAATTTTGAATATTACAACTAATAAATGATTAAATACAAATTAATTAATTGAATAAATTAATAGAAAATTGGTTAAATTAAAACTTTATTTCCAAAATTAATATCAGAAGATTACTCAGTTCTATCTACAAACGAAATTAATATTAGTTTTAAATAGACTAAAAATATTGAAAAAGAGTAAACGTAGGTATTATTAATTCGATCAGTGGATCCGAAAATTAATATTTAAACCTCACATTCAACTTCTTAATATTTTCAAATAGTGTCTGATGACAAAACTATCATATTTAACTCCCAAAAACTATCAAAATGCTTAAACAAAATTTTGAAATTATTAATTTACATTTTTCCTATGTTCTGCAATATTGAATGTGCCTTTGGAATTTTAGGTGCGCGTTAAACACGAGTACTCAATATTTTTTAGGAAAATCAACTCATAAAAGTTTCGCAATGTCATTAAAATATAAAATTATCTCAAATAAATATAAGTTTGTTTGTAATGATTTATAGTTTTCAGTTTCAATTTCAATGTCATCACCACTATTCATTAAAGACAATTTAGGCAAAGCGGTAGTGACTATAGCATCCGAATTATGTTGCTAGTCGATGTCAGTACATTGGATGTCATTCTAATCTTCAGCGTCATTGATCGGAGTTTCAACTTTTTCTAGTCAGAGCTCATCGTCTGAAGTATCATCCAGTGCATTAGAAATAGAACATTTCAAAAAACAATTCTTAATTATACCTACATCTAATTTGTCCCAAGTATCACTGATCCACAGGATATTATGCTTACTAAAGAAAATAAAAGAAATATCTTTACTATATTATTTTAAAATCAGGAATGGTATTTACCTGAAGGGTAAATGCTCTCATGTTTCCATTTTTGGTGAAAGTTTGGTCACCTTCTAGAAACCAGGTATTCCACTTAGCTTTAAAAGCATCTTTCATTGTCTTGTTTAATGATTCACCTAACGGCTGCAACAATTTTATCATTCCTCCAGGGATTTTAGCAATATCAGTATTTTCGGCACGTAGCTTCTTTGATATATATGGCATGCGATGACAGCGGAATGAGACTTATACCAGAAGTGATGGCCTTTTTAGTAGTCCACCCCTACGATTAGACAACGCTGTCTTTATCCAATCTTTAACAAGGTTTTCCTCCATCCATCTAGTCTGTTATTTACGAACATAGACATCTGGATCACCCTTTAGATCCTTGGACAGTGTTTTCCGCTTAAAAACTTCCATAAAAAGAAGGAGAGAGAAGTATGGATAAAGAGAAACGCAATATCAAAAACGATGAATAAAAGATTTTTCAATTTTTGGTTTTAAAATAGTAGGTGCGCATTATTCTACAATATGTTGGGGTGGAGCTCGTACGGGCCGGGCGTCGATTTACTGGCTATGGACTTCAAATTACGGACTACATACATACATTCATATAAAAAAACTAAGTACAAATCTTTATTTCAAAATCAATGTACAAAGAAAAACGTTTTCACTTGTTGCCATCATCCTCATCCATGGCGAGACAATCGAATTCACAGCTGTTTTCAATAATTAATGACATATTTAAAGGAGTGATTATATCGAATAAAAAGAATGTTATCCACAACTTCATTCGACATGATCTCTCTCAAAGGAGAATGAATACATTTGTGGACACTAAAACACCTCTCCACAGCTTCCTCGGTATCATTTTGAGTTTATGTTCCATAGCGCAATCGCCTCGGAATGATTGCAATTGAATGAAATTCGTGTTTGCAGACGTATTGATGGTATTCCGGAACTCCAAGAGCGTCCAACCATTTGGGAAGCCTACCTTCAGAAGCTTCTGATAACTGTGTTTGCTCATTCACAAACAAATTAAGGTGAACAACTGGATGCATTAGTAAATGTCTGCAATTTTCAGTCACCGTTGCTAAGTAGTCCAATCGGTTTTAGAGGTCTTTGATATTGCTTTGCACAACTCTTTGTACAACGTCAGTCAATCACAACCGTCCTTTTCAGCAACATTGAGTACATAAATGAAGCAGACAAAGCTGCTATTGTGTTCTCAATGTGAACAAGCATTTCAGAATTGGATAGTCCTTGTGTCCGGTCTTGTGTCCTGATGTTTTTCGCAAGATCCATAAAACGATCAAAGACACTGTTCCATCTGATCTGGCAGTAGCGCTTTATAACACCATTCTGAATGTGGCTCAAAAGTATTTGAATTCAACATTTTTCAATGCATCTTTAATTATAAGGTTGATTATGTGAGCAGCACATCTTAGGGGCAACATGTAAGGGCGCTATTGAAATACGAGTTCCATCGTGGAAACCATACATCTGTCATTTTTGGTAATAGAACTGATCAACTTGATATCAAAAGAATCCAAATTGTCCAGTATATCAAATACACACGTTGAAATAGACAGGTAAAAAATAAAAAACTTGTCAGGTAACAAGAAACTCTGCAAAAATACTGGTTTCAAGGGTTCATTGAAGAATAATAATAATATGGTTAAATTTTAGAGGTTGGATACAGGATTTAGTCATTATTTATTATTTTAGTCATATTTATAAGATAAACTGTAAAAAAATTAAAACCATAAATTTATTAAATTAATTTACATTGAAATTAAAATTAAATTAATATTTAATATCTTATATGGAGAGTTCTGACAAAAGATTTTCAAATTTTTTAAAACAAATTATTTTTTGAACTAATAAATATTTCAATTATTTAATATAAAATAATGAAAAAAATTAATTTTTAATTTTTCAAATTTATTTTATAAAAAAATAATCCTTTAAATTTTTTATAAATTTAATTGTTTCGGTGTTTTTCTGCGGAATTAAATGTTTTGGTGTTATTTGGTATACTAAAGTTATAAAACTTAAATTGAATAATTTAAAAAAAACGTTTGTGATTCAATATTAATATCCATTTATAAATAAAAGTTGAAATAAAAAATATTTTAATTTAATATTCAATTTAATTTTAAATATTTTGGATATAATATTTTAGTATTAAATTGCACGGTATTAACTGTCACATACTGTAATTATAAGTGCTTGCTATAACGTTGTATTCAGTTTTTTAGTATTTCAAATTATGTGTATGTCCAAACAATATTAGAAAAAGAAAGAGCTAATTTATATTTTGAAGCCCGTACCTCGGGCCAGGCGGAAAGGTACTGGCTACCGGCTCGGGCTACTGGCCAAGCCCCACCCCAGTTAATAGGCGTTGTAATCGAGATTTTACGGAAGGTCGCGTTACTCTAAAATCACTGTTCAATCTGCATTTTCAACTATCTTGTTGCTAATTTATTTACGCAATCAATTACATAATCATTATTTTTGTAGTTATATCCAGGTGAATTAAATTAACAATTAGTCAGTGATCAGAAGTTTGCAGTTGATCCGTTGAAATATATTACCTCTAGATATCTTTTTAAATGGATGAATTTTGTTCCTATTAAAAAAGTTGCATCTGAATTGAAATTTATCAATAAAAATGAAATGACCAATATGATAAATAGGAATTCACTCGAAATTCCGAAAATCTTTAATTAAAACTGAGGAGTTAGTTAAAATTTTCAATCCGTCGAATAATTTATATTTTTTTTAATTGTTTGAAAATCTAAGTACGTTATATGAATATTTTTTTCTGTGGAATATGAATCAAGAACTTGTTGATAAGGAAACGGGCATAAACGCTACTAACAAAAACTATTTTACCAGAAAATATGAAGAAGATTCTTTGTATTGTATAAACAAGAAAATTAATCTTGATAGAAAATTAATTTAATAATTCTCATGTTAATTACGGGTTCGAAAAATAAGCTGAAATCTATTTGAATATTTTTATTCGGAAACTGAAAGAGTGTTTTGGAAGGAATAAGGATTCGACTTTAATATTGAAATCAGTTAAGTTGTTCGTTGGAGAATTTGACTTGCAATGAAGGATGTTGATGAGCGAGCTAGAAATTAGTTTTTGTTTTCAGATGAAGACTTTTCATCCACAATGAGCTAATGATGTGACATATTTTATCAGATCAGAATAAAATGTTCGGAGAATACCAATCCCTTGGTAAAGTTTCAAATTTTATGCATATAAATTTCTTCTTTTATCCCTGTTTTTCTTTTTTCGTGTTTCTGTTTTTTCTTTCTGATACATAAATCCAGGACAAACATAAAATAACGTTCTAAAAATACATTTAAAAAAAGGAGAAGTACATTATAAAATAAAAAATAAAAAATGTGTTCTGTCTTTCCATTTTTTTTAAAAATATACAAGTTCAAAAAATTTAATAAAGCTTTTTCGGCGACGGATTATTTTAAACCAAATATTAATTACTTATTAAAAAAACGTTCTACCAAAAATCATTAAATTTCATTATAAAATAAATTTTGAAAATTCATTTTAGAATCAGAAGAATTTTAACAATTATTTATATTTTATATTTATTAAACTTTTTCATAATCCTATGATTTGTGAGGCCAAATGACGATTTACTTCGCTCTAAATGTTATTTCTATTTACATTAATTTTAGTTTTTAGTAAATAAATAACGTTTTATTTAATAACTTTTTAGATTTTTCAAATTGCAATTTAAAAATTAAAAATTAATTAAAAATTTTTAATTCAGAAAAAATATATTTTTCTAAAAAATTCTTTAATTAATTAATATATTAACCAGTAAAAGAATTTTATCATTAAATAATATTAAATAAAGTATAGAAAACTGTTGTTTGATATATATATTACTTTAATTCAAATAAATGGATGAAAAACTTTGTATTTCAAATGATTTTTAAAATATTTTAATACATAATTATAATTTTTTTTAATTTTATATTTTATTTCAACTGTCTCTTCTCAGAAAAAGATTTGAGAACAGTTTCAAAAAATGATACAATAAATTTTTTAAAATATATTTTTAAAGAAAATTCTCTATTAGTATTAAATTAGATAAACTATACTGTGTTTTATTTAAATTAGTATTTAAATTAGATATAAATCCTATAAATATTCGAGAGAGATTATAGAAAATTGAGAAAGAAATTAAAAATAGTTTTAATAAATAAAATTCTTTCCCAGAAATATAATTTTAGATTTTTTATTTAAAAATTAGAATTTTAAAAGTCAAAATAAAAATTTTAAAAAATATTCAAATTTCAGATTTTTAATTTTTTAATTAAATAAATAAAATATTATAATTTCTTAGATTAGACTATTCAAAGTTTTAGAAATATTTTAGATTTATATTTATATACGGTGAGGTTTTAAATTGATTTGTTTTATTCAAAGGATAAGGATGAAACACGTATTTATATTATAATATAATATTTGTATTATACTATATTATATTGTTAAGTCTTGCAAACGCTAATTTGCTATTGTTGCAGTATAATTTACTTAAACTCATTTGAAATTATAATACTTGTACATGTTTTGATGAATCTTACATTATTATTAACAATTATATATTATTTCAATAAAATTAAAAATAAATTTTTAAAATTTATGAAAAAAATTAAATTATACTTTATTGAAAAATAATTGGATATAATTGGTAAGTTTTTATTTTTTTTAATTAGAAATTTTAGGAATTGAAGTGACTTTACTTTTAAGTATCTAATTAATAATGATTCACAAAAATGCCGCTCAAAACGTCACATTTTGTGGAATTGAAAACTCATTCTTTGAAAAAAAGAGATTCTTTCATTACAATACCTTCAAGGATCAAAAACCTTACTTGATCGACTTGATTGCGAATTCTAAATAATCTAAGTTTAGAAAGGAAAATTTTTTCTCTAATTTTTAAGTTTTAATAGTCGTGAAAAATAAATAACTAAAACTAAATTAGTGTGCAATCCACAAATCGTTTTCAATTTATTTTAAATGAAACTTTGCACTTTGAAACCCCTTTCACATTTTTATAAATACTTTTCATTTATGTTCTAAACTCTTCAGAATATGGTAACTTAATATATGTAGTGTAATAATCGGTTCTTTCATTTCTTTGAATGTTTTTTAACTCTTTCCTGTAGTAGCTCACAAGCTTTTTTATCACACGAAGTAATATGTATATATTTAATGTTGCATTCCTTATATTTGTGAAACAATATCATTAAATATACCAAATAAATAAATAACATAATAAATATATGTTAAAACTAAAAATTAATGTCAAAGGAGGTAAACATTAAAGAGAATGTCAAAAACATGTGTACCAACCACAAAAATATAAATATTCTAATAAACGCACGAGTTTTAAAGGAAAATTTCCGTATATCTTTTGATCATGGTAATATATTAAAATATATAATTAATTGAGATAATATCAATTAATATTTTGGTTTTCGCTCTTTAATTCATTTTTGATCCCATTTGTTTTAATTATGCAAATTGTTTTTTTTGAATTTTTATGAAAACATTATATTTAATTCTGGAGGGAAAGAGTTACGGAGTTTAGGAGTATAAAATTGTGCCTATGAAAAGAAATTAGATTAACATTATAACGAGCATTTTTGAGAATTGTTATTCATAAGACACTTCAAGCAATCATTAATTAATATTCAGATAGATAAAGTAATTTCACTTCAATACTTAAAATTTTTAATTAAATATTTAAAAAATTGATAATTATATCTAAAAATCAATAAAAATCTATATAAATCTATAAAATACAATTGATAATTTTATTTCTATTTTTATTGCTTTTTAGCACGTTTTACTTAACTTGCTTTTGGTTCTGTCTGTCTTTCTGTTTGTTTGTGATGTTTCACTTTTCACACGCTTTTTTAGACCACTTCCACTCATCCGATCGTTCTGAAATTTTTTATGTAGGCTTCTTCTCCCTGACATTTTGAGATTTTAGCATCTCTGCATCTCAAAAATGCTCTAATAAATTGAAATTAATTAATTTTATATGGACTAAATTAAAATATAAAATTTATAAATTATAAAATTAAATCTTGGTATACTACTTATAATAATAAGTAGTATAATAATACTAAGTAGTATAATAATA
>MQRK01216071.1:40615-52222 GCA_001938485.1 Girardia tigrina
TCAAAAAAAACAGCGCGTGAAAATGGTTAGAAGCTACATAACGCAGCGCATTGATTTTCATAAAGTAGTATTTACTGATGAATCTCGTTTTTCTTTTGACGGTAATGATAATTATCATAAATGGTCAAAAAACTCACGACCTATTGTCAATAGGAGACCTTACAAAGGAGGATCCATAATAGTCTGGGGTGCTATGACTTATACAGGTCAATTACTACTGCGTATAATCGAAGGAAACTTAAACAGTGAGAAATATTGTGATCTTCTAAGAGATGATATTTTCCCTGTCTTAAAATCATCAATAGAGTCATTTATATTTCAACAAGACAACGCCCCGTGTCACACAAGTAAATATATGATCAGTACCATTGAGGAGGAAGGCGTTGAAATTTTAAAATGGCCAGCTCATAGTCCAGATATCAGTCCAATTGAGAAAATTATGTCCATATTAAAGAACAGAGTGTATGAAAATACTCAGTTTAAGGATAAACAGTCTCTTTGGTCCAAAATCGAAAGTGAGGGAGAAAAGTTGACCACAAACGAACCAGATCTTTTTCAAAGGTTATATGCAAGATTTTACGAAAATATGTGTGACATATTGTGCTCAAATGGTGAACTTATAAAATAAGTGTATTTTATAAAAATAAATGTCATTTATTATTAAGTTGAGTGCCTTGAAGTATAGTGCAAAAATAATGAACCATTTTTAATGTCCCAATTTTATAATAAAGATATTTCAAAGAAAATATGTAAGTAAAGAAAAAGGTGATTATAACGTCTAACAGACATTTAAATTAGCTATTGAATGACATATAACATTCCATATATAGCGTGATGCAATTAGATAATTTATCAATTGCAAAAAAATTGAATCGGGGTATAGTATCTGTGGATATATTTGTTACTGTTGAATATTTGTTACCATCAAATCCAAAACAATCCGAAATCTCATCGATGCAATTTGACTGAAATGTTTTTATTGATGAAAAAGCGTTTGTATTGATGAAAATAGGATAAAATGCGGTCCTAAGTCTTGATAAGCAGCAAAACCTTTGTCAGTCATCATGACAAAATAATCTTTTGTGTATTGCAAGCATATATGTCAATTAACAAAAGCCTTGCTTTATAGATTATTTGAAAGTTGTTGGATTTTGGCTCTTAGAGATCAGAAAAACAATAAACTCAAATCAAATACTTTTAGACATTTTGTTGTCTTTGGTGAAATGTAGATAAATTTTTAGATTAATCATTTCATTTTAAAAGTTTCACGTTGTGGAAAGGTTGTGAATTATATTATTGCTTATATGACTTTGTTTTTGACAAAAATTAAGAGATAAACTTCTAATATTTTAACCCTTAAAAGTTTTAAAAACATGAAAAGCAATTATATTTTCTAATTTTCATTTAAAATTTTCAAAACATAAATTTGTTTTTTATTTTTCATTTCTATTTTGACCTTTCGAGAACAATTGTAAACAAATTATATAAAATATTTTTTATGAAATCTAAACTTCAATTTTATGAATGTTTAATTATATTTTAAAAATCTTATAGTTTAGTTTTTTTAAAATCCTCTTCCTTTTTTCTGATTTGTGCAGCTAAATAAATTAAAATTTTGACTTTTATAAAAATTAAATATAAGAACAAGCATACAACTAAAGATAATAATAAATATTTTAAAAGATTTTGCTGCAGATATTTATAAACGTCTCACCTTTATATAGAGATAACATTAAAAATATTAATAATTAATAAAAAATATTAGAGTACATGCAGATTGACTACAATTATATATTTTTTGGACAGGTGTATTGCACTTTTTCTGTCAACATGCAGTAAATATCAATAATTTATCCTTGATGCAATTAATCTGTCGCGAACTGTAGTTACAGTATGTATTACCTATATGCAAGTTTGTTTAGGGCACCAAGCGACTTTGATATAGACAATATCTACTGTAATTTAATAATATATTCATATAAATTGATAATATCGATGAAGTAAAAAACATTTGAAAAAGTTTCTTTTTAGAAATTTTCATAATAAATTTTATTGTATTCCTGAAATTATAAAAGGAACAGAATTGAAGTCATATGTAATTTAAAAGTGAATTTCCTTCAAAAAAAACCGAAAATATATTATTCAACAAAGAATAATTATATTAATTGTTATCAAACATGTTTTTTAGAATATATAGATAAAAATATTATTATATTATTAAAGATAAAGATACCTAATTTTTATTTTTTTTGTTTAAATGTATCATATGCAATTATATTAAATTTATTTAATTATTTATAGATGATATTTTGTGGGAGACCCAATTTAATTTTTTAAAGACTTCAAAAGTTTATTTGAATATTTTTTAAATTAATTTAAACTTATGTAACATTTTTTAATTTTCCAAAAAACATTTTCCCTTTGTATCCTTATTTTTAAATAAACAGATAAATATATAACTAAAATTAAAAAAAAGAATTTTTATATATCCCCAAAAAATCAATAAACATTTATTAATTTTTAACCAATTTTTTTGTTTGGAATAATATCAAACGATAAACAATCATTAAAAATGCAAGGATATGGCAGTTGAATACGTCCCCTGAGTTTTCAGTGTAAGCTCAGCATGGCGTAACCAGAAATTGAAAATTTTTAAGATAACCCAGAAAATGTGAATTCTTTAAATAAAAAACGTTTTTTTCTCATAAAAACTAAATTTCCAATAAAATGTCATTAAAAAATGTAAATTAAAAACAAATTTTATTTAAAATATAATGGTCACTGAAAGAAGAATAAATTAACCACTTGTTTCAGAAAAACAGAATGGAACTCGTGAGGTTTCCTGTTATCTCAGTACCGATACTAATCCTTCATTTTCAATATTTTTATTATTCCAAAGAAGTATTTGTATTAACCAGTTTATTAAAATTAGTCTAAATTTTATATATTATAATCAATTTCTCAAAAGGAATTATTAATTAAATTGTAAAATAATTTAGAAAGTATTTTTCAACCGTGTTTCTTACAATAATAAGTTTTACAAATAATAAGTTTAAAAAAGGGATTCGTATATATTTGTAGGATGTTAGACAACCTACTAGTCCCAACAAAAAACTATCTAAAAAACTCATTTCTGTGCAAATGGAGTCACGTAATGAAAAGCGGAACGTAATTAAAAACAAAATCAACGCAAAATATTTTAAAATAAATTGAGTAAAATTTTTATTTTTTAAATCTCATTTTCACTAAAATTAGTATACCAAAAATTTATAAAAAGTTGAAAAATAAATAATAAATATTTCATCAACTTTTTAAGATTTTATAAATATATATAATATTTTGTTTGTGCTAAATAAAATACTTTTTCTTTGGAAAAATTGTAGTAATGTTTGTATGAAAACAAAATTCATCCATTAATAATATATTTCGACAGATAAACCGTCATCAACAGGTCACTGATTAATAACTGACTCCCCTGTATATAAATATTAAAATAGTGATTAATGCATGAAATCAAGCCGATCAAAAATTCTCAATATGTTGGTTGAATGTCTGATAAGAATTAATAATGGAAATTTAATATTAATAAATTGATTTTATAGTTATTGAGACAGTGTGTCAAGTGAAGTTTTGTTAATTAGGTCATGTTACCCTATAATCAATGTTAAATTGGCAGTCTAAACCAGATTATTGAGAATGTTTGATTAGTAAATCAAACAAAAAGACATGAAGAAGTTTAGAAAGTTAAAATTGTTGTAATAGAAAGATAGAGTGCAGTTTGTAGGTTTTAAATTTCAAAAATTGATATACGAGAATAAAGGTGAGAGGGGAAATTGAATTTTATAATTATTAAGAACTCCAATATGACTTTTAACATTTTTATTATTACAAGTTTAGTAGTCCTCAGGACAAACTTTTCTAAAGCTTTCGTAAGATTACATAAGTCTACTAATTATTTACTTTAATCTTATTATCTGAGAAAATGGAGAAAAAATAATTTGTTCAAATATTTTCTCAAAATTTATTGGATAAAAATAAAAATGATTATTAATTATTTAAAAATATTAATTTAATTTATTTATTTAAAAATTGTAAATAAAATTAATAAACTATAGATCCCAGTTTCCAAATGGCAATTTCTTGCTCTTTCTATTAATAGAATGGTAAAACAATATTGTAAAGTTTATATTTGGGTGTAAGGAATTCATATAATTTGAGAACGTTTCCAGTTATTTTTTATTATCAAACATTAGAAAAATATCATATACATAAAGTTTATGAATTTTAAATTTAATACCATCATATAGACTTATTTTCTCTTTAATCTTTGAAAGAAATATCGAAGCTAAAGTTTGAGCTAATTGAGAACCTTTATCTACTCCTTCAACCTGCTGATACCATTCATTATTAAATAAAAATCGTAAATTCGATGTGACAAATATAACAATTCCCGAAAAGCAATCCCATCAACTAAATGATGTTCGTTAACATTATTTCTCCATAATTAGTAACATAAATTTATAGTTTCACGTAAAGGAATATTTGTAAACAAATTTACAACTTCAAAGGATATCAGAAAATTATTATTTATGTCAAAAATAAAAATTATCTCAACAAAAGACGATTATGGCCAACTTTCAGGAACGAGTTATCAATTCACAGGGCGTTTAAAATTCCACTTCATGCCGAATTGATTAGACCTTTGAATTTCCGAAGAAGATTCATTTTTATCAATTGAAACAACTTGCTTTCAAAATCACTATTCTTGAGGTTTAGATTGGAGATAATGGAACAGGTTTATTTTATGCTGTACGAGGTTCTCAGTCAAATTATAGGAAACTGTGGTTGGTTTCTTCACCCAAACCAAGATGGTTCAGATGACGAGTAATGGTTTTTTTAGAAGGACCGTGTTCATCTGAAAGTTTGTGGGTTGTCGAAATTGGCTACTGTTCAACCAAGACATGCAGCTTATCTTGATTTACTACTAATGTTCACCTGAGTAACTGGTTTCACCTTGCTTGAAGCGCTTGAATCTCCATCGGAACGGACTATTCTTCAATGCATTCTGGCCATCAAAATCATAGATTTCAAGAGTCGTTGCTGTGACTATAATATCATTTTTCTACTAGTAAAGTAAACGGATTTAATAGTTATTAGGTTTGTGATTACAATTCGAAGTCATAATTTTGTAAACTTTATTCTATCACAATTTTCATTATTGAAACAAATTTATGAGGAACAAAATTTTAGTTACATAATCCAGATCTCAAAATTCTAAATGTAAATAATAATATCGATAAATATACAAATATGTTATTTTATTCAATTTTGTATAAACCATATGTTGTTTTTTTTTTGCTTTATTAATTTTTTACAATGTTTATTAATTAAAATCTAAATTTAAATTTTTAAAAATATTTTTTTTAAAAATTCAATTCCTAAATGTTTTTTTGATTTTTAATCATTCGATGATAAATTATTTTTTAATAAAAATCATTTATTTGTTTTTTTAATAAAATTGCATTCTTTTTAAAATTTATTTTACTTTATATTGATTTTATACATTAAAAAGTATTATAATTTTATTTTAAATATTGTTACAAAATATATCAAAATCTTCTTTACAATGTTCTTTAACTTCGAAGATGATATTTTAATTGTGAATTTTTTCCAAAATATAAATATGATTTTTAAAAATATCAAAAATTTAAAGTTCACGAAAAGGAATCCCAACAATAGTCATGTTTTTTACATGAAATGTAACACTATATATAAATAATAAAAAGCAATTTTATAACAGAAATAGATTCTCCTAATAAAGATTTTAAATATGATGTCCAACTTAGCGAAAGAAAATTTTTGTAATGGAACATAAAATACCAATAACGTTTTGGACAACTTGGTATTTTAAGATTATCAATGTTTTTAACAGATAATTTCTTTAAAATCAGAACGATTAAAGTATTAATCTTCCGACGGTATTTAAAAATAGATTTATAATTTTCTTAGAAAATCATAGCAAGTCGAGATGTCTCCTTAAAGAATCTTATTTCAAAGTGTTGAAAATATTAAATATCTATAAATAATCAATTAAATTTAAAAGCGCTATATTTATGAACCATAACAAATATTTTATGTAATATTATTAGTGGTAAATAATAATAAAGATTTAATGACTATTAACTCTTCCGTGGCTATGGGGGTATTGAGAATACCCCACAATTTTAGCACTACACTCTATTATTGGAGTGGAAATTAAAACTTTATTTTCTCCAAAATTTGATTTGATGATTGCTTTTTTAGATCAGAAAGAATTGACCGAACTGGTCGTCGCGACCAAAAGATCAAGTCGATTTTCGAGCAGTTTGTGGAAGTTTAATTATTCTCCTGATGCAAATATAGCCGTAGATAAACGAGTGGCAACTTTAGAGAGACGATGTCCTTTCCGTGTGTATATGAGATAAAGGTCTGGTAAGTATGGCATAAAATTAAGGTCTGGTAAGTATGGCATAAAATTATGAGTTGCCGCTGAAAGTTCATCTGGTTATATTTGCAACAGTCAGGTATATACTGGAAAAATAAATAATAAATAATCATATAAATAATTATTTGGGTATCACGAATACTCCGACCGTCACAAAATATTTAGGCTCTGAAGAGTTAAATTAAATTCCTTATTTTATGAAATAAATCCTTATTTCTTGAAAAATAAATAATCTTCTACAGAAAATTAAACGTAAAATTATTAAAAATTTAATAAAAATTTTAATATTTTGCATTTTATTTTTAAAATAATTATTCAATTTTTTGAAAGCAAACAAGTCAGATGAAACTTAATCTGTCTATGCTTTTCTCTTGACTCATGTTCATTCATTTTAGGACCTTTTTACCTCAATAAGAAAAGAATTGTGATTTTTTAAAATCTATAAATAAGAATAAGGTATGTTAATACATTGTTAGAAATATATCACAATAAATACACTAAAGAGACAAAAGTATTTAAAAACGAATAAATAGAGTGACAGATGCCTGGATCCAAGAGAAATATGGGAAGGGCTTATGAGGCTTTAGAATTGAATACCCAAGAGTATAAATTATTATCAGACCCTTAATTAATGTTTCAATTAACTAGTTTTATGTGGGGAGAGCACAACATCACTTTGACAGAAATGCATTTTTAAAAGCATTTGCAATATTCCCTAAGTCACATGAGATATTTCATAGAAAAATAAATAAATATATAAATAATTAATAATTAAGAACTTTTTTTCGTGTTTCATACTTTATACTTTTATATTATTTTAATACTTGTAAAATCAATTATTATCTGTATAAATGAAGTAAAAAATTAAATATTGTAACATTTGAAAGTAACGTTGTAACAGAACATAACGAAAGAAAGTTGGATTGATCAAACATTTTACAAACCGAACAAAATATCTCTTTGATTATGGGTCGAGTTGAAAGGTTTTAAAATAATAACCTCGATCCGATGTGCCGGTGAAGACCTCAAACGAAAAGGTAGTTTGTGTCAAACGAAAAGATCGAGTGTTTTTGAAGAAATGAAAATTAAAATCAAACCAAATTGTCAAATAGAAAACAGAGGAGAGGGAAATTCGTTGTAAACTAACCAGTCGTAAAATGTCATTGACAGAATTTGAAATTGAATGGTATTTAAAATGTAAAAAATGGTTAAAATTTGTCTACAGTCAATGTTCAAAACTTTGAATTGATAGAAAAATAACTAATTGTTTCGTAAAAATAATTAAATAAATATTATCAAAAAAAGTTTAACAAAATAAATAATTTTAAATTTAAAGTAATTGTTTGAATGTGATTGGATGATTGAGTGTGTGATTAATTTGCGTACGTGACTAATTGTTTTTGTTACTATTAGCAACACCAATATGATTTTTCAAACATTTATTAACATCACCATTAGAATTGTTATGATAACAATTATTCGAAAGGCTTTCGCTTTTTGACATTTTTCTTGGTTAATATATTTCGGAATTCATACTAATTTTTCAAAAAATGAAAAAGTTCTGTTAATAATTATTAATTATAAAGATTCTAATTGGTTAAAATTAAATCTAAACATTTTATAAAAATTACCAATTAAATTAATATATTAAATTATAAATTACATTAAAAATTAAATATTAAATTCGAAAATTATTTTAAATCTTTTTACTTTAAAGTTAAATTAAATTATTTTTAATTAGTAGGAATCAAAGAAAATACCAATCATCCATCTGAGTAGGAGAGACACAACCCGAATCAACATACAACATGCACAATATCAACAAACAATTCAAAAGATTCCTCACAATTCCATTTCAAAGTTTAAAAATGTTTTTTCATCGATTTTTGGGTAATTAAAAAAAAGACAGCTCAGCTTAAATTGGGAATTAAAAAAATTGAATGTCAAGTTAAAATTTATAAAAAAATGTTTGGTGATTAAAATATTAAGGTGTTCAGAAGTGTACCTGCTGATTTCCTGTGCGAGCCGGGCAGACATACTTCCACGTAGTATCCCTGGGAAACTAGATCGGGTACGATTCCGTCTCTAGGCTAAATGTCTGAAAGCTAGCCGTTATTTGAGCCGACAGAATAACGTAGCAACAGTGGGATTGCAATCAGTTTCCAATCAGCAATGCAGACATACTTCCACGTAGTATCCCTGGGAAACTAGATCGGGTACGATTCCGTCTCTAGGCTAAATGTCTGAAAGCTAGCCGTTATTTGAGCCGACAGAATAACGTAGCAACAGTTGGATTGCAATCAGCTTCGTGAGACTCCCGCTTTCGTTCTAAATGTCATGACTGTAGTGGAGTAGTGACCCTACAGTCGAGTGGTCGATTGCATCGCAATGATCCGAGGTTTCTAATCTTGGTGAGGGGTGTTGTGAAGCCGGCTCGCCGGTGGAACTAAGGCATGGATCCCAACATTGGTGAGTGCCCGTTGAAGCCATAAGCGTCTAAGCGCTCCTAGAAAGCATAAGGCTTAATACCTTTATAAGATGAGAGGTTCACCTGCTGATTTGTTTGTTTTGAAATATAAATTGTCAAAACAATTGCAAAAATAATGAGTTCATGTGATTATTTATCATATTCAATTTATTAATGGAAAACAACTATTTTATATGACTGAATATGCTAAAAGCCACAGATCCAATTGCAAATTATGTAAAACTGTTATTTCTAAAGACAAAGGAATGCCGACTATTATAAAATTTACAAATGTTAATCTGAAAGATTCAGAGAACTAAATTGATCAAAATGACTCGGTCATGGAATCCCAAAACCCGGATTCTCCTGTGCAAACATTTTATGAAACAAATATGCAAATATTTCTTTAGAAATTGTCTTTCGATCCAGGACTTTTGTTTCGAGGTTTTATAAATAAATAATATAGATCATTTGACTATAAATTAGTAATATTTGGTTTTAGTGGTTATGTTGAAAAGTGTGAGTTAACAAATCACAATACTATTTCTTATTTAGGAAGAAGAATTTAGATATCATTTTTATATTTTCGTTTTTAGTAATACGTAAATTTTAATCATATATATACATATGGACAAAATATGTAAAATGTCAATCTTTTCAAGTGTCAACTTTATAAAATTACGTTTAAGAGAAAAAAAAAATATGTGACATCGCATGAAGTAATTCTGAAAAGAGCTTTAGTAAATTTAAAGGCAACCTGAAATCCAATAACTAAGAATTTGAAATTGTCTTTACAATTATAGGAGAATTATGAATAAAAAGGCGAAACAATTAACAAAGGTAATTATTTAACGACAACAGAAGGATTTAAAAAAAAAGTATTTGAATTTGATCACAATAAAAAAGAAATGAGGTCAATCGGAAAGTGCATCAAATTATGTTACTTCAGATCTGATAATATCTGTCGTCAGGTATTCTTTGAATATAGATTTTCTTCAAACCGTTTCGTATAGTCGTCGAAAATAATTTTCTCCCTGAATTGGAGAGTTTTCTTATCTTCTTGTGCAATTGGAAATTGAAATATTGCGGTTGTGATATTTTCCATGGTTGGAAACCACTTACAATTTTCGAATTATTGTATTCAATATTTCAATTGATTTTTTTTATCTTATTTAAGAATTATAATTATCAGATTATACATAAAAAATAATGTTTTGACAACAAAATAAACAGTAAAAAAAAAGAAATCCACATAAAAGAGCAATAAAAAATAAAAATTATATAGTACACTATGTCATAAAGACAATAAGCATTACACACGTCACCAAAAGAGCAACAAAATAAGTAGGGCACTTATAAATTATAATAAAGTATCTATTATAATTTAACAATATTTATAATAGTTTCATAAAATAGTTTTCTTTTTCAGAAACTGTTTAAATATTTTTGAAAATTTTTTCGGGATGAGGAATTATAAAGTTTGTAGATTTAGTAAGATGAATTTTAATGTACAAATTAATAAAGATTTAATAATATAAACCTAGTCATAATAAATATATTGATCTCATAAAATATTTCATTGAACATTCAGAAAAAATTAAGTGGGTCTGGGTTATGGTTTGTTTTGAAAATAAAAGGTTCTTGTAGCTTCAATTAGCAAATATGCACTGAGTTTGATGTATATTTTTTGTTTGTTTTTATTAAAATTCTTCATAACATTTCGTCATCTAATCTTTTTTGTATAAATTCTAAAATTTCATCATTAAGAAGTTGAAGGTTGTCTTTCAAGTGTAAGACTGCAATACAACTTTGATTAACAGAGTTTTGAAATTGTGTTCCTTTTTATAATAGCAAAAACAATTTTAAAAATAAATTAACGATTTTAATAGAATGAATGAAAGCCAATTTTGCTTCTTGATTTTTGTAAATATATAAAAAATAAAAAGTTTAGTTTGCCAAAAATCAAGTCTCAGTCAGATATTAGTTTGTTTATTCGAATTGATAATTTTGCACTTTTAATTGAAATATATATTTTGATGTTATTTTTTTCAAAAATAATATATAAATTTGAAAAAAATATTAATGCGTTTCTAAAAAAATATATTGTTTGAGAAATATTATTTTAATTTTTCTTTTTCAATTTATATTTTGTCTCCTTTTTAATAATTTAGATAAACAAAAGTTGGAAAATTTACTTATTTAGAAACGAACAAACCCAAACTAGGAAAACAAATGATTTATTATTTTTTCCAATAATAAAAGAAACATTAGTTGTTGTTTTCAACGATTTGTATCATTTTTTATTAAGTCGATTTTATAGATGTTAAGCAATGTGGATTGTTAAAATTCCCCTTCAATAATAGTAGTTTGAGGTGGACAATTTTAATTTATTATTATTATATAATGACTTAATATATCTTTTGAAAAACTGGTGTTAAATATAACAGTTGATACAATCATTATTCCATAGTTCAAACTACACTTTCAACGAAAAATTATCAAAATATTCCTTGTTATTTTGTTTATGTCAATAGTTTTGTTTTCTCATTAAATAAATTAACCGAAGTTAACTTTACTGCATTACTGAGTTAGTAAAGAAACGATCAAAGTAGTGGTATTTCATTGCTGACCGAAGTCTCCCACTTATACTACACCT
>MQRK01216071.1:55376-80646 GCA_001938485.1 Girardia tigrina
TCTTCAAAAGCTTAATGAGTTGGGCTATGAAACCCTGCTTCATCCACCATATTCACCAGACCTCTTGCCAACGGACTTTTACTTTTTCAGGCATTTGTACAACTTCCTACGTGAAAAAAATTTCAAAAACCAAAATGATGCTCAAAATGCCTTCCAAGAATTCGTCGCTTCGAGGACCGATGCATTTTATACTGATGGAATAAAACAACTTGTTTCTCGTTGACAAAAATGTATTGATGCCAACGGTTCATACTTTGATCAATAAACTTTTGTTTCTGTGAATTTGCACGTCTTTGAAGTTTGTGTCCCAAAACCGCCATTATTTTTCGACTAACCTAATATTATAACACGAAAAAAACATCCTCGAGTTTAGTAGGATTTTTAGTTCCAAATAGTTTAAACATATTACAGCTAACGAAACGCTATCAAATAGCATAAAAAATAATATAAAAACAAATTACAAATAAAAATTGGTAATTAACAATTACATATTCTATTTATATATACAAATTACATTCATAAACAAAAATAAATTAACCAAAAAACATTTTTCAGTTTATTTGTAAACTCATTTATTTATTTTATAATTAACTGTATTTATTTTTGTTATTAATTTTCATTACGGATTCCCAAAATAATATTAATTATCCAAATTTATTAAAAAGAATGTGAGTGAATATTTTTGTATTTTAATTTCTTTAATAATTATCAAATTTCTCATTGTTTTTTTTAATTATTAATCTTTGAAAAAGTTTTCAACAAACATTAAGACTAATTTAGAAACAAAAGACAGCAACATGAATTATTAATTATTTAATAAATTCCTTGTGTAAAAGATCAATTAAATATTTAAAGTAATTTAATTAATTTATCCATATTCAATGTTTTCCATAATAATTATAAAACGAAATTATTAGAAAAACTATTTAAAAACACAGTTAGGAAAATTAATTTCAATTTTTATTGAGAATATATTTTAAAATATTTTTTTTGAAAAAAAATATTTAAATTTATTTTTGCATTACATAATTTTAAATTTTTGAAATTATTATATGGACAGGGAAATAAATCAATAATTTAAAAAATATAAATAAAATAAATAATAATTTATTTTTCTTAACCTGAGTAGTGCTTGATTTTATCTGAGTTTGTATAATTTCAGCTCCAGTCATCGGACGAATATCTCCATTTTCCAATCGTATTTCGTTTGGCAAAAGAGTTCTTTCAGATTCTTTCTTCGGCATTTTCAGGAAAATTGATTAGAAAAAAAATTATTTTACAAATCAAATTCGAAACTGTTAATCAAGTATCAAATATCAGATTGGTAAAATGACGAGAGAAATCCATCTCTAAATGAATCAGTTTTATTTTTAGAATGACAATCAAGACTTTGTGTTCAAAATGATTGTTGAAAATATAATTTATATTTTATTATTTGAACGGAAAATAAAATATTATAAATAGAACAATATCTTTTTTAGTCAGATATCTTGCATTGTAAAACTGGATAAAAAATTGACCAATACATTTACGACAATTATGATTGATTATTCCAATGGAAAAGAAAGATAAATTTTCTACAGACTCGTTTCTTTTTTTTAATTTAAAAATTAAAATTAATTAATAAATTCACTTTATAATAGTTTTCAACTTTTCCTTAATTAAAATTAAGTTTTCTATTAATTAAAAAGAAACCATAAAGTTTGATTAAAATTAGAAATAATGATTAAGTGTTACTAGTTTTATTAAATAAATAAAATAAATTACTTAAAATCATTAAACAAAATTAAACTGAAAATAATATTTAAAAAAATACTGTATTGAATTTTCCGTATATAAAAGATGAGTTTTAATTATTTTTAATAAGCTTTAGTCCTGGTGAAAATGTTTTATTAAAATTATATCATGAACTGAGAAAATTCAAAAAAGGTTCAGTTATAAGTATGTTGTATCTCAGATCAAGGTTTTTTCGCTTGTATTATTTAAAATTCTTTTTTTCTGATTTTTTCTGTTCCGTGAGTGATTGATTCATCCACAGTTACAACAAATGATCAAGATTTAATAAACAAAACGACACAAGTTTTCTGTCATAAATGGGTTTTAAAGTTAAATAAGCAACAGAATTTTGAGAAAACATTTGATTTAGAGAAGATGTAGATATTGATTTTACATCCGCGGCTGTTGAATTATTATAATCTTTAGCAGGTGGTGGAAGTATTTGGTTTGTGTCCAAAAGAATCAAATTAAGAATAATTCTCAATATCACACAAACTAATTGACATTTCAGTTCCACAAACGTAATAAATTTCAAACAATTTATCATCAAATTTATAAGCATTAATTAGCTTTCAAAAATATTTGAAATCCTCGTTTTCTAATGCTTCTCTGTATAGATCAATATTATGCTACACATAAGGAATGTTAGAAAGAAGAGACTTCAAAATCATCATTTTCCAGTTTTTGTCATAGGATACATAAATATGGATTCAATCGACCAGCAGTAAACCATAAATTTATTCGCGAATTTGAATACCTGAAAATATTTTCATTTTCACCCTTTTTACGAATTAATTCGAAATTGACATGCTTATTGGCATGATAAGTAAATTTATCATAAAACGCATCTTTTGGCATTTCTTTAATATCCATTTTTCAATTGATAATAATTCACATCAAACAAATCAACAAAATTCAAATTCGCCAAAATTTATTTTATCACAATTTTTTTAATCTATTAAAAGAAAAATTTTTTAACTCTGACAAGATCTTCTTTAACACACTTCATAATCATTTTTTTATTTATTTACATTTTCCCACTCCATTGGTTACATGTACAACACATTTCATTTAACGCACATGCACATAGACAATTTTTCTCCCCAAACACCAAGACACGTACACACATGAATAATCAATTTCTTATATTTCTTCATGACCAATTACGAATTGTTTGAGTTTCTCAACTACATGAAGATTAACAATAAATTCAGAAAAAAAAGTGCATCATTTTTCAAAAATTAACCTGCAACACTTGTAGCAAGAAGAATTGAGAGAATGTCCTTGGATAATGTTGTGCCTTTGCTGTGCTCTCCGCCCTGAATAAAAGATTTATTTGGAGTAGCACGGAAAAACAACTATGTTTCATCAGCATAAAAATGTCTTTCTGGTCGTATGCTTCAATGATTGAAGGGATTCTACGTTTCAAAGACTCCACTACGCTCGTATCCAAGTTGCCTGCGTCACCATTCAAAGTGCGAAAATCAATGATGCTTTTTTTCAATTTACTAGGTTTTTTAACTTATAGAGTTTTTAACTTTGGAAGTTCTACTGTTTTGACACGGAAGGCATTTTCAACTTAAAAGAAACAGAGGTTTTCAACTTAAAGAGAAAAAATATATTATTTTTGGTTTGCGAGGCTGACGCCATTTTAACTACTTGGTTTTTTAAATTATAGAGTTTTTCAACTTTGGAGGTTTTACTGTATCTAAAATATTTTAAAATAATTATAATTATTTTGTAATTTAAATTATAAATTATTTTGAAATCAAATTGTAATTTAAATTTGTTTAAATATTAAGATGTTTAGAAATAGAATTAATTTTTTCAATCAAAAACGATGACTAGTTACAAGAGTTTTGTGGAGAATTGTCGAAGTGACAATTCAAATTGTGATATCAATAAATATATTGAAAATCCAATGAGTGTTCTTAATATGGCGACCAAAGACCACGAGAATCCGAACAACAGAGGTCCCGAGATATTCGACAGAAATATATTTCTAGAGGAATATTCGAGAGGAAATCTTAAAGAGCTTCAGAACATATACTAAGATTATGGCATTCTAAGAAGAAAGAAGAGTCTTGCTGGTGACAGCATTCATGACTCCGCAAGCAATAAATAAGTACGAGAATGCACATGGAGATACGTGGGAAACAAAAATGAGATCTACATTCAACAGATAAAAGAACATCCTGGACATAATGAAGGAACTTGTCGAAATAAAAGTTGGATAACCTCAACCATATTTCTGAAAATAGACTAACTAGTTGCGAAACTTGTAGAAAAGAAATTGGGAAAAAAGATATATCTGACCTGGCATATGTCAACGCGGTAGATGATAGAGAAGTAAAGATAGAGATAGCTCTAAGAGGTGCCTCGAAAGCTGAGGATATTGATTGAATACAGAAGAAAATATATGAATTCAAATCAAAGAGCAGAGATATAAAGATGGAAGCTTACTCTACAAAGAAGGACAATGGATGGATAACAGTCGAACATAATAGACGAAGACCAAGACCACGAAACAAAGAAGGAATAATAGAAGAAACAAAGAGAAATTTCAAAACGAGTGTAATTTCTTGTAGGGTATGCCACGAAGAAGATCATGTGAAAAGAGAAAGCTTAAACATTAGGTGCAATCATTGTAACAGGAAGGTACACATACGAACACAATGCTATAAAAATTTGAATAGATTCTGAGAACGGGAGCAATGGAAACGAGACAATGGAAAGATTGGAAGAGATGACAGGAGAAACTATTCGAATGTGAAATATTGAGAGCGAAGGACAAAGACAAATAGAAAACATCCAGTGACTGAATTAGGAGAACAAAATGAGGAATGGGACAGAATGTCCGAAAGATTAGATAGAAGGAAAGATGTGACAAGAAAAGATTACTTCCCGAATAATTGAAAATTCTGAGATGAGCATCGAAACAAAGACGCATGATCACAGGGAGAAGTGATCAGTGTGCAACAATAGAAGGTAAATGTGGGTATATGATTGATTGTATATATGAATGTATATGTGATTGTATGTTTGATGATGTGTATAAAAATATCCCTTTGAAGATGTGTATATTAGATGGTGAACATGATAGAAATGATGAAAAGTGTGATATCATGAAAACTGAAAAAGAAAAGAAGAGAAAACGTGTAGATGTATTGAGAATATAAATGTTTAACATAAATTATAAAGAATTGAAAGGACGACCAAGTATAGATTTTCGCATAATGCATAAAAATGTGCAGTGCCTGATGGATACAGAGGCCCGAGTCAACGTTATGCAAGCAGAGATAATCAAAGATAAGAAAGATGCCAAAATCAAAGAAATAAAAGTACGTTTATACTGCGCAAATGATTCGGAACTTATAAACTATGGAATTGTGCAACTAGAAATGATAATTGAAAGGATAGAGAAAACGATTTATTTTTTGTAGTTAAAGATCTAAATCTGGAAATGATAGCGGGGGTTTTGGACAAATTTGGAATAAAATTGAAGAAAGAACTACATCACACCGAGAAGGTACTAGTAATACGCGACAATTCTTCTGATGAGGATAGACTAAAAAGAATAAAACAGCTGTAAGAAAATAAAATCGAGGACCAACTAATGGAACTTTTAATAGAATATAAATCAATATTTATGGCCGACAAATGGGATATTGGAAGAACTTTACTGACAAAATATAAAATCGAAACATATGGATAACCTGTATTACTGAAACCTTATCGACATTCGAAACATTTCGAAGAAAAACTAGATGATATTATTAGAAATTATGAAGAAAACGATATTATCGAAAAGTGCAGTTCCCCGTGGAATTTTCCTCTGGTATGTGTTTAGAAAAGGGAGACATAGGGCATTAGAATGTGTGTAGATTTTCGACAATTGAATAAAATTAGGGTCAGACCTTCTTTTCCAATGCCAAATGTAGATTAGATGCTAAACACAATTAATGGAGCAAAGTATTTTAGTACGATCGACTTGAAAAGCGCATACCATCAAGTAGAGCTGGAAGATGAATCAAAAATCAAAATAGAATTCTTAAAAAAAAGAATGGTCACTACTATTTCAAGAGAATGCCGTTCGGAATGGCGGCGGTCTCTCTAACGTTCCAAAAACTAATGGTAAAGATTTTGGGCGAATTGAACTGGAAAGAGGCAGTTGTATATTTGGACGGTATTCTGATTTTTGCTAAAGATAAAGAATAACAGCTCAAACTAATCGAACACATATTTAGTAAAATAAAGAAATCAAGTCTAGAAATAAACTTGGATAAATGTCACTTCTTGGTTGAAAAGACAAAGTTTTGGGGATACGAGATGAAACAAAAATCGATATGATCAGCAAGTTTCAGAATCCTTCATGTGTTAAGCACTTGAGGAGCTTTTTGTGTTTAACAAACTATTACAGAAAATTACTAAAAGACTGCAAAAAATATTAAAACATATTGGAACGGCTACGTGGAAAGAATAAAAATAAATAATAATATCGACGGAAGAATGTTTCGAGGCGTTTCAGAAATTAAATGAAAAATGATCAAAACACCAATACTAGCATATCCAGATTTTGACAATGAGTTTATATTGAATACAGACACCAGCTTTAACATCATTGGAGCAGTGCTATAGCAGAAAGAAATATATGGAAGAGAAAGAGTGAGTGCATATGGATCCCACAAAATGAACAAACATGAATTGGGATACTGCATTACGAAAAACTATTATTTTACACAACACTTTAAACACTATCTTTATGGCAAGAAATTTTTATTAAGATATTTTTACGGCTCTCCAAGCAATCACATTTGAATTGACGACAAAGAATCCAATAACTCCACAGTTTCAAACTTGGATAAAATTCATGCGAAATGTTTGTTCCCTGTCAGGCGATGCACGAAGAAGCTAAGAAAGGAAAAATTAAAAGAAGAATCTTAGCCCTAGTCGAAAAATCAAAAACATTCAGATGGCAGAAAGATAATGATGAGATAAATCAAGTTAGCGAAGATCTCAAAACTGGATAAACAAAAGAATTAGTACTGAAAGATGATATCGTGATCACAAAGTTTTAAAAAAAGATTATAAATACTGGATCCCGAAAATCATATTTGGCAGGAAGTTCAGACATTGGTTGAAAAATATCAATCAAGAAAAGTTCAGGAAATAAAAGAGCAATAATAAGGTAGAGACAATCGAACTTTTCAAGTTGGGGATAAAGTGTTGATAAAGAAAGAAAACATAACAAAAAAGATCGATATATGGATCAGCAACAATAAAGAAACGAAGACAGGAAAGAAGTTATGGTGAAATTTTGATCAGGAATGTAGAATGGCTAAAGCCATTAAAATCGAGGGGGATGTGAGGAATATTTGGAATGGTGATTATTGTATGTTGTTTGGTATGTTGCTTTAGGTTGTTTTGCTGCCACCCAGGTAGAAGATTGATTTTTAATATTTTAAAATGTAGGATTATATATTCAATTTTAAAATTTAAACACACCAAAGCCCCGCTATGCGTCTATTCGCTTTTGTGTCGATTGACTTTTTATTTTTTGCCATATAAAATTTCAGGGAACTTTTCACAGCCACGGCAGGAATTGATAATATTACTATGAAAACGTTCTGGAAAAACCTCACTATATTAGATGGGATTAAATATATTCCAGGATCTTGGAATGAAATGTTCAACAAAAGCATGAACGGTTGTTGGCGCAAATTATGGCCGGAATGTGTACATAGCCCATTGTAGAATGACACGAATAATGATAGGATATATGCAATTAAAGAGATAGTTGACTTGGCATCCGCATTGCAAGTTGAAGGAATGGAGGTCGAAGATATAGAAGAACTATTGTATTCGCACAATGAAGAGATTACAACTTCTAAATTAATGGAAATTGAATTTCAGAAAGCACTCAGTAGTGATTCTGAGGAAAAAATCGAAGATATTGCCGTAGAACAAACGTTAACGACGAAACGTTTAGCTCAAGCTTTTCAATTAATTGATCAAGTTCTGCAGATATTTAATCAAGATGACCCTAATCACGAAAGAAATTCGATGGTAAACAGATCAGTTCTAGGTAGCATAAATTGCTATAAAGAAATTTATTCGGAAAAAAGACAATGCTGTACAAACCACTTTGGAAAAATTTTTTAAAAAGTAGATTTTGATTTTGAAAGAAGTTTTGATAATTATATTTATAATGCATACTTACTTTTTACTGATTTTATATTATTTATTAGTTTTAATGGATTAAGAGCCCAATTTTCGAACTATTTCTTGACAAATATTTGTTTTATTTTTATTTTTATTTAGATAGATATATTGTAATAGTCTTTCTGATCAATATTACCACATATTCGTTATGCGTCGAAACTCATTTATCGTCTCAACTTTCTGAACTGAATAGAGACGCAAAGCGGGGCCTTGGTGTAACTAACTTTAAAATTAAATTATATATTATTGGATTGTTGCTCACAAGACATTATAACGAAGACCAAACTTTATTTCTATAACAATTTGAATTTTTTAAACAAATATTTTTGAGGAACTTTTGTACTTTCTTTTTTTACACAACCAATATAAATAAAAATAGATATAAATAAAAATATGGTTAGTATATTTTTTACAAATTAAAATTCAATATTTCCTTAATAAAAAATATAGTGAATTAAAATTTTGTCACAAAGATTTTGTTGCGTCTTTTATTAATTTTTCAATTTTATGGAACATTTAAATTTTTCTGTTTCTCAATTACATTTTTCAAAAAAAATTAAAATCGCATTTTTTATTTAAGTCAATTTAATGGTTCTACAATTATTTTTTACTTTCAGTTTTAATTTCCTAAAAAAAATTATAATTACATTTTCCAAAAAAATTATAATTACATATTCCAAAAAAATATAATTACATTTTACAAAATAAATTATAATTACATTTTCCAAAAAAATTATAATTACATTTTACAAAAAAATATAACCACATTTTAAATTTATTATTATTTAAAAATTATCAAATTTGAAATTAACTTTTTTTTACTTTATAATAAATCTTTACATAAATCTTTTAATAACCCTATCATAAAATTTATTTTATTTCTTACTTAAATTAATTTTTTTTACATTAAATTTCTGAAATCTTATTTTATCATATCTATAACAATATTTTACGGAATTTAATTGTTTGTTTAATAAATTGATAAAATACAAAAATTTTATATTTTATGAACGTTCCCAACATATATCATAAGTAATGTATCTAAAATATTTTTGAAATACGTTTTGAAAGGGGAATATTTGTCAGATCTCTTTTAATAATTATGGACAATGTACATTTTTATCATTGTCAAGTAGTGAAAAAATTATTTAATTTCTTTAATCTTGAGTGTTTATACTTGCCTCCTTATTCTCAAGAAATAAATTTAATTGAAAATCTGTTTGGTACTATTAAATCTAATTTAAACACCATTTAACCAAGAGCGTCTAACAAAAATGAACTGTACAGAAATATTTGTACGGCAATTACAATGGTTACATGAAATATGAACGACTATTACAAATCTTTCTGGGAGAGAGTATTTGGAATATTGAATAGAAAATAATTTTTCTTTGTTATTCTTGTAATTTGTTTGTATTTTGTAATGTATTTTCTTTACTTCTTACAATGTAAATACAAATACATGATAATCCCGCTTGATTTATTTATGTAATCATTAGATTTATTTATGAAATAATTAGATTTATTTATGCAATCATTTGATTTGTTTCTGAAATCATTAGATTTGTTTATATAATCATTAGATTAATTAATGAAATCATCTGTAATTAAATTATTTTTTAATTTAAATTATAAATTATTTTTGTACTTTAATGGATTAATTCTAATTTGTTTTAATAATATAGTTTTTGAAAAATCGTGTTTCTCGCTTTAATTCCCGTTTTAGATCTTATTTTACAAGCTATCGCAGCAATGAAAGCCATCAGTAATTTGAAGAAATTTGATGGTTGGGAGGAAGTCGAACGTTGGATCGACAGATTCAAGTTTGCCATCTAGGTAGACGGGCTAATGGAAAAAGAAATATTATTCTTGATCATGCTGTTAGATCGATCGACATACGACACGTAGAAGGGCTTATTGCTGGGTCAACAGAGAAATGCCAAGGAAATCAAAATTGAGTTGCGCCGACTGTTTGGTTTGGGGATATTTGACGTATGGCTGTTGCTTGGTCAAAATAAGATTCTCCCGGGTGACAGATTGGACGTGTCGGCGGCCGAGATCAATCAGCTAATACGGACCTTTGTTGGGGACCAGGATCCGATCGATGCGTTTTGTGCAATGACATTTATTCACAGTTTACCAGAGGAAATTAAAAGAGAAGTGCATCCAAGATTGGACGTCGAATTCACGTTCAAGAATGGGGTGAACTTGGCCAAAAATATATCGCCTCATAAACATCATCCAGAAGTGATTGCAGCAACCAACAGTAAATTTGGATGTAGTGGTTGTAATCAAGGCTATGGAGTCCGAGTCAAGGAGTCGGAGTTAAGGATTTTTGGGGAAGTTGAAGTCGGAGTAGGAGTTGAATTCGAAGACAGAGTCTACGTCAAAGTGGTGAAACTCGACTCCAAACAAAATAATAACAAATAATATAAATTATCTAAAAAGGAGTCGTAGTCGGAGTTAAAGTCGGACATTTTAAAAATATAGGAGTGTGAGTCGGAGTCGGAGTTCGGCAATTTTAGTCCGACTTCATAGCCCTGGTTTTAATCGACTTGGACACACGAACATGACATGTAGAGTTAAATGCGGAGAAGTCGGCCATATAAAAGCCAACTGTAACATGTCGGGAAACGACAGAGGGGAGGAGGTCCCGGGTAAAACCTCTTCAAAGTAAATGGTGTAGGACCAAAAGTCACAATAAGAGGGGGTGGTGGTGTAACTACCGGCAATAGTTACGCCTATAAAAAGCCACAACGCCCCGAGGACAACTGTGTCAACAGGGTGGCTATGAATTGCCTCAAAAATTCACAATCACCATTAATTTATTCATGTACAGCTTATTCCAAATTTATTGATTCGTCAAGCGCTAATCGACGGGAAAATGATGAAGGTGATGATCGACACGGGGAGTAATTCCACTTTTATTAGAAGAAGTTCCACAAAATCAAGAATCGAAGGAGTTAGAAACATGAACCTGGTAGCGGTCGACGGTAGTCAGGTAAATATCCTGGATAAATTGCAACTATAGGGTTGTCAATTAAGTTTTTTTCCGAAAATAACAAAAACTATCAAATATAATGTCCAATCATTCATCATCATCAGTCAAGAGTTCAAAATAACAGCCGTTATTGTCAATGCAACGTTGCCAACGTCCTGGCAACTTATTGATACCATTCTCGAAGAAGTATCCGGCCTTAGTGTTCAACCAATCCTGAAGTTTTTCCTGAACCTCCTCAGAAGATGCACAGTTCTGACCTTTCAAAGCTCCTTTCATTGGTGAAAATAAATATTAGTCTGAAGGAGCCAAGTCCGGGTGAATAGGGGAGATGTGGCAAGATGTTTAGATGCATTTCAGCAATCTTGGTCTGGGTGAGATGTGCCGTATGCGGATATGCGTTGTCCTGAAGAATACAGAAAACCGTCCGTGGTTTTCCGTCGTCGTTTTACCAGGATAGCTGTCTTCAGCTTATCTAGCAAACTGCAGTAGTATGTTGCCGTCATGATCTTTCCATTTTCTAACACGTCCATCAAGATCAGACCTTTTGAATCTCAGAAGACGGTATCCAGATGCTTCCTCGTAGTTAATCTCACTTTGGATTGTGTAGCAGGCTCATCACCACTTCCACGCCAAGATTTATGAGTGTATGAAGATGTATTCTCCAAGAATACCAACATCTCATCCTCAGTCACTATACGTTGCAGGAAATTATTCCTGCGGTAAATAGCAAGCAGTTTTTCACACACAGACATTCTCTTTTCCTTAACAACTTCTGTTAAATCATGTGGAACTCACACGTTAGCGAAGTAACGTTTGTTCATTTTCATGAGATTCTGACGTACTGCTTCGTGGCTAATTCAAATTTCTTGGCCAATGAATCTCGTTGTGGCAAATTTATATTCCTCTAGAATTCGTTCTATATCTGCAGCCACCTCATAAGAAGAATCAATTTAAATGTTTTGTTCTGATTTTAAAGAAATATTTTAATCAACAGACAAGAATTTATCAATATGCACGATTCTGGAATGTATTTGAAATGTTTTTCATTTCAAACTCGAATTTTGAATTTCATTCTCGAATTTCTTTACCCAGTTGGAAAATGTACATGACGTAGTTGTTCTTTCTCCCAGTGTGTTGTTTATCTCTTTTCCAATGTCTACAGCAGATAGTTTACGCTTCCAACAATATAAAATAAGTTTTCTAACGTCTTCTCTGTTGAAATTCATAGTTTACTTTGAAAGATGGCAAAAATATTGTAATATCGTATAACTCTAAGTAAACAATTTTTAATTTATTGCATTTTTTATTATGTAAACTGAAATAAATATTAATAAACTTTTAATAGTTATAATATGTATTAATCATACAATATGCACACCAAATTTGGATTTCTTAGCGGTCATAGATCTCCAGATACAACGACAAATGCATTGAAAAAACAAGTAAGGGTGGCTCCAGATTTGTGGAAATATCGGGTGGTTATGTGGAATGGCGAAGTGTATGTAATGATCAGGTTACGGTTTGGTCTATCCATCACACCAAAATTCATGTCAAGGATAGTTGAAACGATTATCGAGGAAGATCAGATGATAGCTGCTTCTGGATATATTGATGACGTGTTCATTGTGGAAAGTTCTTGCAATGCAGATGATGAAGTAGGAATTGTTCGCCGGTTTGAGTTGGAGTCTAAACCAATAGAACGGATTGGCTTAGACAAAGATGTCAGGGTGCTTGGACAGAATGTTAAAAGCAATTTACAGTGGAGAAGAGACCAAGAGCTTAACTAGGGAGCTTGAGAAAGCAACGAGTAGAGAAGTACATGGAATTTTGGGAGAGTAGATAGGCCATGTACCAGTTGCAGGATGGTTACGAGTTACTTGTGCCTACATTCAGAGATTAGCCGCAAAATACAAGATAGGCTGGGATGAATAAGTGCTGTTGGGAACGTTCATAAAATATAAAATTTTTGTATTTTATCAATTTATTAAACAAACAATTAAATTCCTTAAAATATTGTTATAGATATGATAAAATAAGATTTCAGAAATTTAATGTAAAAAATTAATTTAAGTAAGAAATAAAATAAATTTTATGATAGGGTTATTTAAAAGATTTATGTAAAGATTTATTATAAAGTAAAAAAAAAGTTAATTTCAAATTTGATAATTTTTAAATAATAATAAATTTAAAATGTGGTTATATTTTTTTGTAAAATGTAATTATAATTTTTTTGGAAAATGTAATTATAATTTATTTTGTAAAATGTAATTATATTTTTTTGGAATATGTAATTATAATTTTTTTGGAAAATGTAATTATAATTTTTTTTAGGAAATTAAAACTGAAAGTAAAAAATAATTGTAGAACCATTAAATTGACTTAAATAAAAAATGCGATTTTAATTTTTTTTGAAAAATGTAATTGAGAAACAGRAAAATTTAAATGTTCCATAAAATTGAAAAATTAATAAAAGACGCAACAAAATCTTTGTGACAAAATTTTAATTCACTATATTTTTTATTAAGGAAATATTGAATTTTAATTTGTAAAAATATACTAACCATATTTTTATTTATATCTATTTTTATTTATATTGGTTGTTGAAAAAAAAGAAAGTACAAAGTTCCTCAAAAATATTTGTTTAAAAAATTCAAATTGTTATAGAAATAAATTTTAGTGTTCGTTATAATATCTTGTGAGCAAGAATCCAATAAGTGCCAAAAGACATCATAGAGAAAGTTAATGAAATCTGTCAAAGGCTGAGGATGGATGGAGATACAGCAACAGGTAAGTGAGTGGTAAATTGCAATAATAATTTTGTCATTTAGACAGATGCAAGTAGTATAGCAATGGGTGTACTATTGTGTTAACGGTGATATCGTTGAAGACGCTGCTTTGTTTAGGAAAGAAGACGATATAAGCCATATTAATATAAGAGAACTGGATGCGGTCATAAGGGAAATAAACTTGGCAATAACCTGGGGCTTTCATAAGTTCAAGCTGATGACAGACTCAGCAACAATGTATGGATGGCTCATGGCAGTATTCAAGAATACACACAACCCAAGAACCCGCACGTTATCTGAACATTTGGTACGCCGAATATTCGATATCATGAGAGAGTTAAAAGACCAAGAAAAACTGGAAGTGGAACTGAAAGTGGTGAAATCCCAATTGAATATGGCAGATTGTTTAACCAGGGTTCCAAAACAATGGCTAAACAGGAATGTAGAAGTAAACGCCATTGATGTAAATCAGTATTCAAGTGTTAATGAGATCTAGAAATTTCAGGAAATCTGTCACTTTGGAGTCGATAGGACGAGTGAACTGTTCAGGGAAAAATATGGGACTAATGCAGTAAAGTTAGATCAAGTTAAGGATGTTATCAAGCAATGTGTTGAGTGTTCAAAGATATGCCCAACCCCACGAATTGAGTATCGACATGGACAATAGTCAGCTGACAAGGTATGATACCAACTTTATAAGCGATGTGACTTATTTCAACGGTGTCTGACCATAGTGGATTTAGCAACAAGATTTTGTATTTGGAGAAAGTTGCGTAGTGAATCCATTTAGGAAATAGGTTGGCATATAGATAGCGTATGCTCTGAATTTGGACCGCCGAAACGTTTCTTTTCTGATAATTCGGCTGTCTCCCGAAGTGCTCCAGTGAGACGGTTGCTAGATAAATAGAGAATCAAGCAAAGGTTCACCGCAGCCTATCGGTATCAAGGGAATGAGATGTGCGAGAGAAATCACCGCACCATTAAGACAATGAAGGCGAGATCTGCAAAGTCGATCAGAGAATGTGTGTTTTGGTACAACAGTACGACGGGTCACCGGGATGCGGGGCCCTATGAATTGATGTTCCATGCCAAGTCTCGACTGCCAATGATTCGAGATGAATGCAAATTCAGGTTGAATGCAAATTCATCTCGGAGTGCATCTCGAATGATGAGCATGACGCTATGGAGAAAAACCCGTTCAGCATTGGTGAGAATGTTTATTTGAGAGTCCGCGGAAAATGTGATGAACCATGGACGGTACCGCATGTAATTACATCGTTGATGTCTGCAGTTGAGATGGAGTTGGACGACAATGGAATCACGAGACATATATTCCACATCAGGAGAGCAGCGGACAATCGACAACTGATGTTAGTGGATTCCGATGATCGCATTTCAGACAGTAAAGACGAAATGAGTGGACCGGCAAACGCAAGATGTAGCTGCGGATTCCGCTGAACGACCGGTACTGGTACGGAAGTGCCCTCAGTATCTGGACGATTATGTGATCTGATCGTTGGATCTGATCTTTATCGTTGATCATTATAATGTAACATTATATTTGAGCTTTTAGACATTCAGATACAATCGATTAATTTTATTTATTACTAACTTGGTTTATCTCTATAACCGATAGTACTCTAATTGTTCATTATCAGTTGCAAATTATCCTTCTTAAGTGAAACGATTAATTATAATATATTAATATCACTCTAAGAATCCATAATGAGTTGTCAATTATTATTCCTGAATTATAAAGGATATATTAATCATAATAATCATTCTTAAAATAGGAGTTAAACAAACATAAATTGTATTACTAATCAAACATTAGAAAGCACTAAATCGTTTAGATCTGATATATGTGCACATTGTCGGTGTGCCGGTAAATATGTGGATTCATTAATCACATTTCTCTATTGATCGTTATTGATTTACTTATTTTCTCTATGTTGTTATTGTCGTCTTACACTGGTTCGTTGGGAATAATAATAATTGTGGATTTTCAATTGATGTTCAGAGGAGATTATAAAATTTCTCGGAAACCGGCTATTTTTTGTGTTGGCTCAATTCGCTTGACTCAAAGGTATAAGTATCTCGGACAACTCGGTTTCACTAGCTATTCTAACAATTTCCGAGTGTCTCGTGGTCTCACTGTAGAATTACATGGAGAAGTTTGAAGAGGTGGACGACGGGAGCTATTACTTTACTAAACAGGAATGGATGTCAATATCTATGAATTATTTATTACCAACAAGAAGAAAATTTAATCGAAATATAATAAAATTTTATTAGCATGAATAACATAAATTAATACAATTATACTTATTCAAAACAAACTAAATGATTACATTGTTTCAACGTGGTCCCGGTTAGAAATGTTTATCAGTCTTTGAAATGTACTCGCGGCGACAGGTCTCCTTTTATCGATCTTTTTCTACTGCGAATTCATAAGTTGGTTATTCTAGTCTTCTTTCTTTGGATTTGCTTTAAATTCCTTTGCTCTCGCTGTGTTACGTTCGGTTATTTTAATTAATGTAATTTTCGTTTCTAATTTGATTATCGCTTGGTTTGTTTTGGTTTTGATCTGTTCGTTTTTGTTCTGTCTGTTACTGGGTGAGCTGCTGCTTTTATAGCAGGATTATTATGGACTGCTAGGTGTGTGATGATTCGATATTTTCTAAATTTCTTACTAGCTGATGTCTATAACTGCTACTTCCCTGAGCCAATCATAGTCTGCCAGCACCATCGGACCATTTCGTCAGTGAAGATCTGCTGCTATTCCTGAGTCATGATGATTCATGATTATTCATGGAATCGTTAAAAATTTTTGACTCATCGTAAGTTTTAATTAAACCTTTTTATATTCTAATTATTTTTTACCATTCTTTAGGGTTTGATATCTTAGCTAGTTTTATTTGAATCCTAATCTCGGTGGGAAATACGGATGCTCCTTGTTCCTAGTGTTACGGAGAGTACCGTTTGATCAATTTTGACATGGGAAACCCGGTATATGCTTATTTTAGGTTTGTCACCAATTTACTTGGTTTTTTGTTGTAGCGAAGGATAAACACGAGACTCGGACCGCAGGGGAACGACAAGGGTGATGTCTCTTCAACCAATTCGACTCGGGACTATGAGAGTGATCTTACTATACCATGTTGATTCGTTTAATTAAATGTATTATCACGTTGATTCTTAGTTTATTTCCTTTTACTTGTATGTCGAGTCATTTTTGTTTTGGGTTTTCAGGAGTTAGAAATGCTAAATTATATATGGACCGTAACACATTATTGAAAATCCAATTAGTTTTCTACATAAAAATAAATTTTGAGGTACAATTTTTCTTTTGCAAATACCATTTATACATAATGATAATGAAATATAAATACGAATACTTAATTTATTATTTCTTTAATTTGAGAATTTTAAAAATTAACTTTTATTAAAATTTTATCTTGTAAAATTTCTTTAAAATTCTTTTATTTTAATTCAATTTAGAAATCTTCATATCGGAAATCTTTCAGTTATAAAATTGTCATTTTAATGTTTAAATATACATTTTCTTTTATTTAAAAAAATTGTTACTAAACTTTTTCGATTTTGTTATTATTAAATTTTCATGTTTTTATAATGTTTCAAATAATGAAATTATCATTTTAGACTTTAATTAAAAATATTTTCAACCCTAATATTTTCTGTCTTAATTTATTTATTTTGAAAATTCATTTGAATGATTTTAATTTCTAAAATTCAAACAAATTTGTGAGCTCTCCAAAATCCTAACAACGGTTGAACCGACAAATATATTTCCTTAATAGATATGTCATTTAGAATATGAAAAATAACTTTACATCTGATATCAATTAGGCGGTCCTTGATTTATGAATAATTTATTAAACAAATAAATAAATAAATTTGCATTTGATTTCAATGAAAATAAATTTGACTTTTTTAACTTTCATAATAAGTTCCAGGAAGATGTCGGAGGGTAAATTAAATTAGTGAATCTTTGAAAAAAAAATGTGTCAGGAAAGAAATGAGACTGACAAAACAAATATAAATGTCTTTTAAATAAACAAATTAAATTTAGAGAGATAATTTCGAAAGCAATAAAAACTTTTATTTCGATGCAATGTGATATTTTCTTTTTGACTGAGATTCAGAAATTTGAAAATATTATAAAAAATTATTTTTTATTTAAAACAAATTTTGTAAACCAAAAATTAAATTAATCACAATTTAATCAAAAACTCTATATCAATTAATTGTCATTGGATCTTGGTGTATGTATAAAAACATTCTATGTATAAAACATTATAAAAACATTCAGAACTCTATCTATATAAAAAAATAGCGAAAAACAATTGAATAAAAATTACTTTTTTAAAACAACGCTTGTATTTTAATTAATTTTACTATAAAAACTGGAACAAAAATCTGTTGAATTTCGAGAATCGGGGTCCCAATTTGAGCTAAAATTTCATTATATATAAAACTATGACGATTTCTGAAGTTCGACTCTGAATCGATCGCATTGATCAACAATTAAATCTATTCTGAGTCCATATTTCAGTTGTTCGTTTTGAATGAAAAAATAGCCAGTTAATTAAGGAGGACATTTTAATGTGTTTCGGTGCGATACGACAATGGAATCATGGAGTCTCTAAAATTTTTCTGTTCGGCTAGAAACTTTTTGACCAAATAATTTTGTGCTGATTTTGATAGCTTGGTCTTTGGAATGCTGTTTCCTCACTTTAAAAGACCAAAATATTGTTTTTTTCGCGCTTAAAAATAATGGAAATGAAAGAAATAATGATCCCCGAGTCTGTGCTGATTGAAGGTTTTTTGATTGTGGATGAATTACGTGGATGAAACATATTCTCTTATCGTGCAAAGTTTTGAAATTCAAATGAAATTCGGAAACGATCACCTAATTTAGTGGTACCAGGGGATGTCGCACGAAAAGAACCCCGGTGAAAACTATGGTATGGCTCACCAGCCATACGAATTCATATAGGACATAACGAGTAATTTTGTCCATGAACAAAAAAATGAATATTCACTTCACTACCAAACAAGTTTCTGGTGTCATTGGAAATTGATAATTCAAATTAGAATCAGAAATTCTGAAAGAAAACTCGGTATCTTCAACTGCATCAACTAATACTAACTACTTCAACTAATAATTGTCACTCTTATAACGTTAGAAAATTAAATCAACGACAGACTGAAAATTTAGATTACTCATATTTCGAATGATTACTTTAGAGTTGGATTTTTCTTATAAAAATAGGTTCCAAAGTACAGTCGATTTTCTTGACTAAATTTACAATAAAAATGAATCGGTATTGTTATTGTCACAATTCATTATTGACTCATTTCATTATCTGCCGACAATTTACTTATATATTTCTGTCCAAAATTCATTTCAAATTTAAACTATCTAATGAAAGGTTTTTTCACAAAAGTTTTATTTGATTCAAAATTCTTTCACAACAAAATTTGGCAAGTCACATTCACACAAAATTTCTCTACAAAAAATTGTTTTTATCATACCAAAATTCGATTTACTATAACAACATTAAGACAAATTTAATTTTTTTATCATTTCTTTTAAAAAAATGAAAATTCTAAATTGTCTTGCTTCAAAGATTTTCATTTGATTTATCAAATTCTGTCGATTAAATGGTTTGGTTTTTGAGAAATTGTCAAAATTAATTAATCCAATTTAAATAAGATAATCGATTCGTCAAAAAATTTGATTTATTGATTTGATGAATCATCCAATTTTGATTGACCAAAAAACAAATGTTTGATTTTCCAACAAATATCCTGAGTTTAAAAAAAATGAATAAAGTGTTTTTCGTAATTTCTACAGATAAAGATTATTGATGCCTCTGCATGGATGGTGGGGCTGTAAATTTGTGTTTCAGGAAATATCTCTGCTTTTTATTTTATGAAGCGGATTAAAAATCTATTTGAATAATTCTTGTAAAAAGTGCATGTTTTAAAAATTTGATTTAACCTCACATTTCACGATAACTTTATTTTTGTTTATTTGGAAGCTAAACAAATGCAAAGAATAATAAAGTTTTGTAAAGCATGTAATAAATGGTTGTAGGGCGTTTCAAGCCATGACCTAATTCAACATATGTACATTTTCAACCCCGGTCCTTTCACCCCATATACATTTTCAACCGTGGTCCTTTCAACTCATATACATTTTCAACCCATATTTCAATATAATTTAAAAAATTAAAATTAGTAAATTGTACAAATTTCAAATAAAATTGTAAAAATAAAAAAATATTTACAAAATTTTTTTTAATGTTTAAATTGTCTAATTTGTTAACAAAGTGATTACTAATTTATAATTCAGGTAAACAATTTTATAGACTGTTAAAGTAGTTTTCAAATTTTTAAATGATTATGTTTTGATAACAGGTGATTATTATTTCTTTTATTTTCATTTAATTTATGTTTAATTTTTTAATTTAACAATCACAATAAATTATTATTGTGTTAAATTGTCCTAGGACTTAATTTAGTCATATACATTTTCAACCCATATTTCAAACCGCATAGTAAATTATTATATACTGATGTTGAATATAATATACATGGGTTGAAAGGGCCGGGGTTGAAAATGTACATGGGTTGAACTAGGTCATGGGTTGAAATGATTAAATAAATAAAAAATTCGTTTATAGTAATTTTAAAATTTAAAATAATCATCAATTCTGAAAGTAGTAGCTTAAGGATAATTGTATTACGCCTTTCTTTTCCACCTAAAGGCGTAATTATTTGACGAAGATTGTCTACCTAACTTCCATCTGATAAAATTTTAACATTGACTCTTGCTAGTACATCCTAGCTATTACGAACTTATATCTGTAAAATTACTTTATTTAAAATTATTTGCAAATGATAAGAACTCTGAATAAAATCTTTGTTTTTCCAGATATAGAAATATAAGAATTTAAAATAATATTAATTAAAAAAATAACTATTAAAGTTGCCATTGAAACTTTAGCTATTTTGAATATATCCATATTTTGAATATATTATTTTGGCAGTCTCTATTTGGACCATATCCCTAAAATAATACATTAAAGGCTGTTAAATTTTTGTCGCTGGATAAAATGAATGCTCTTATACAAAATTATTTTACTTTTTAAATAATCGGGACATCTTAAGGGACAATGAAGCAAATATAAGTGCTGTGTCCGCCTGATTCTAAAATCATCCGACATTATAACATAAAATTGAAACGTGGAACTTAATTTTGCTTGATGCAATGGTGGAACAATCGTGATAAAAATTCAAATTATATTCAAAATCTTTATTGCAGTAAAAATCTGTACATTAATCTTTTTTTCAAATTCTTCACAAATCACACCTTAGTTAAAAAAAATCTGATTTTTGAGATTTTATTATTTTTTTGAAAATTTTTGAAAATTCTTTTATTGGTCAATAAAAAGTCCTTATTTCACTTAAATTTTAAAGATATATTATTATAAGCATGCGTCACGACCCATTCGAGTAATAACATTTCTGGCAACTCATGAGCCCCAGTGGTTGTTAAGGGTCAACCACGACCCGGTGTGTATGATTTTCAATTTATGATATTTAAGTTTGGAAGGGAATTGGACACGCCTCCCTCGTCTACCATCTACAATGTAGTGACAGATTTGGAGCATCATCGGGTTCGATTCAGTTGGAAAAGGGTTATGGCCCCCAAACTAACTCAATGTCACTCGGGGTTGATGGATTGTTTATGTGATTGATTCGATATGTCGCTCTGTTTTTTGCTTGTCTCGCTTATGCTGTTATAACTTTAATATTTCGTCATTGACTGCACAGTATTATTTCAGCGTGGCACCCTCAAATAGTGTAGGCCCATCTTAACATAATTAAGTTCGGTAAGTATTAATTTATTAATTCAGGTTCGCCATTATAATCGACAGTAGTTTTATATTACAATATATTTTAATATTATTTCAACCTCTAAGTTTATAGACTCATCATTCTGTACTATTCTAACTAGTCTATCATTTAAGTTACATCATTACTTTGTATACTTGATCGTCACACTAAAATTCATTATTCATAAAACTAAATTCAAATTGTCATTTATTAAACTCTCAATTCGTAAAAGCATAACCAGATTCTAAATTATGCTCGCAAAGATCAACAATGCAATCCCTAAATCAATTGATCGACAACCCAGGTGAGGCTCATTCATTATTTGGGCAACGCCAAAGATAAATCGCAATTTCTCTGCCTCGCTGTCATTATTGCACGATTCATGATAGTCGATAATCCACTCATATTAGTGGGCATGTCGTTTGGAATTTTAAGGTTTTTCCATGCATCTTGATTGCTCAATTTACGTTCTCGATCGATTATCTATTCTCTCTTAGTACAATGGTGGTATTAGAAGGGAACTCTTATCTCGAAATGGAGCGGCGACGACGACGTTTGCTTGGGATTAAACTCTAAATTACTCTTAGATAACCTAGACCGGTGGTTTCCAAGCTGTGGGGCGCGAGACTGTTGCAATGGTGGCATGCAGCTGTTTCTAAAATATCATTTTTGAATACAAACCAAAAAAATCGAATTGGTGCCACAAAAAATGAATCAAAAATTTGTTTTTTAAAAGGGGGCGCACCAATTTTTTTTAAAGTGGGGTGCACTAATTTTTTTAAGTGGGGCACCGGTACAAAAAGGTTGGAAACCACTGACCTAGACAATTCATTATATGTTAAATAAATACAAATAAAAGAATTAAGAAATATACTCTAATACGTATATTGAAAATTAAAAACAATCCAAAATTTACATTGTTAATGGATGTCTTCAAACGTAGATAGTACTCGGAGGAAATTAGGTTATCGTCAGATAAAACACTCGATGATTAGAATTTGTCGTATTGGTAATCTGTTATAAGTGGATTTTCTCTCATTCTGCAGTTCGCTTTAATTTGGCTCTAGTTCTGTTGCTCGTTAATTAGTTCGTTAATGCGTTCTAATTACGTCTTTTACTTCCCTCAACTTGTTCTAATTTTGTTCACCAGACTGTTATTTTTATAGTCTCTGGTCTCTATTCGTTGTACGATATCTTCTGACCTGTACAATATTGGTGCGCATACCGGTTGTAATCTAGTCCGTAATTCTCTTTGATTATTACAATCTGGTTATTAATTATTACTAACTTCTCAACAGCGGCGAGTGTGTCAGTATCCAAATGTCGTGTCGCATCGTCTCGGGTGTGCCACGCTGTTTTAGAAAAATGTGGTTTCGATTAATCACTGATTATTCACTATGAATAATCGCGTGATATTATTTTCCAGACTGGAAATGAATCATTGGTAAGATTAATTAATTTTTTCATATTTTAATTAATTTTTCATAATCTTTCAGGGCGAATAACTTCTCGCAGGAGGGTTCCAGCTCAAAATGGATCACAATGCTCCTCACAGAGAGCTATCGGGAGAGGGTCGGATAACAATTTTTGGTCCTCAGGTGAGTTCTGGCGTAAACTTCTAATATTTTGATTCATTTATGTACTTTTTTAGAACACGACGGGTGATAACGGAGTTTTCTGCTATCTACGAGAAGGCATAAGACGACACCTACATGAATTTTGGCCGTGTATCATGACTCCGTATGAATTGTATGTGGTGATCATTTAATTGTCTTTTTCTTGATTTCATATATTCGTTAAATGTCTGATTTGTGCACTACTAAGTTACACACCGTAATACATGTATATGGTTTAGTTTGATATGTTAATGGCTACTATAACTATTTAAACCTAGAGAATACAAATTGATATCAGTAAACAGTATAAACTAGAAAATAATAAAAGATTTAAATTTCTAAGTGTGACTTTTACACTTATACAATTGTAAAAAAATATAAAATCACTATAAAAATGTTTAATTAAGAAGTACCTAATAAAAGAGTAAAAAAATAATAACTTCTTTTATTTTTCTTAATATTTTCAAGAAAAATTAAATAACTTTATTCTCAAAATATTTTTATATTCTCTTTTCAAATTCTCAAAATGTTTTCTACAAATTATTAATATATTTTCCTAACAGTCAATTCTTTCATAACCGTCAGAATTTGCTTTAATGATTTGAATAAAATATAAATCTCAACTTTTTAATAAAAAATATATTTCAATATTATCAAATATTTTTTGAAATCAAATTTTGAAAGAAAAATTTAATTATATTTTATTGTGTCATAAGTAATCTCCCTAAACACTAAATCATTTTTAAAATCATTTCAAAATTTTTAGATATATTTTAAATTATTATTGAATATTTTATTCTTTTATTTTTTCCGATAATACTTTTAGGGGAAAAAACGAAAAAAATTCAGATTATATAAAACTGAAAATTTTTCAAAAAAGATTGAAAATATAAATTGCTAAGGATTATTAGCAAAATTTAAATTATTTATATCTTGATCATTAAGTTTTATTATATTAGAAATATATTTTTTGACTTGAGGGAATTCTTTTCAATATTGGTTGTTAGCTTAAGAAGCTACTTAGTTTTCGTTAACTACGTCAATCATTTTTATTATAAACAAAATTCAAACAAATTTTTTAATTCATTTAGTAATTTAACAATTAGTTCGTCGATGTTTATTTTTAAATCATCTTTCCTTTAAAAATTTCCACTATTTCAGAAGCTTAAAAGTAAAAAAAAAATTCATCCAATTCTAATTATAAGTCCTTACTTTAGATTATTATTTATTAGTTAATCTGTTTTAATTTAATGTCATTTATTTTAATGCAGCGTTTCCCTACGTGGGGCCCACACCCCACAGGGGGGCAATTCAATAGTTAAGGGACAATTCGAAAATGGACTAGACACGACTTTAATCTTTTCTCTCTGGACCATATAAAATTAAAATGCAATGCTAGATATCGGTGCCAAATTTAACAAGAAAAAGCTAATTCTTAAATAATTGCAATAAATATTAGATATAATTTCGTTTGACGAGACCAAAATATCAACTGGGTGATTGGTGTCATAATGTAAACTTCGTCCTGGGTTCACCACAGAGTGCGCCGTCTGGATGTTTTAAATCTCGCTAAACAACTCAGTTGTTCGCACCTAATTGACCCATCGCAACTTCTATAATGTTTCGTATCATTCAGTTGGTGTTAATTCGATACAGTGGCTGACATCATTTTGTGAAATAACACTTGTGATAAATTAATTATTTATAACGCAAATAAATTAATTAATTGTAAAACCTATATTTGATAACATTATTCGACACAATTAAGTTTATTACAGACAAGTAAAAATAAAACAAATCCTTGTATTTGTTTTAATAATTCATTCGATGAAATTAATAATACAGAAATTTTTAAACGGACAAATAAGTGTCCGTCAAAACTGTGGTAAAAGCTCATTGATTTAATATATATATATATATATATATATATATATATATAT
>MQRK01216071.1:80955-92544 GCA_001938485.1 Girardia tigrina
TATATATATATATATACTTAGGCTGTCCCAAAAGTCCTCAGGTGGCCTTTAAAAACACTAATATTTTACCAAATTTAACCAAATTTGGACTGAATATTATTCAGACTGTCATAAATGCTGTGTTAAAATTTCAAAGCACAAAATTTGAAACTTACCAAAAAAAATATTATTAACCAACAAAAAAAATTAGATGCAGCGAATTTAAAATTTATTTAAAAAAATATTTTAAAAATTTCTTAAGCAACAACATATTCACCATTGTTGTCAATAACCAACTGACAATAGTTAAAAAATTTATCTAGTTGATTTTTTTAATGTTTCTGTTGATAAAGAATTAAAAAAGAATTTACAAGCTTCTTCAATTTCTTCTTGTGATTTGAAAACATGATTTTTAAAACTTTCTGCATTTTTAAAACAAGAATCTGTCACACAAATTAAAATCTGGATTATAGGGCGATTGATAAATTTTTTCAATTTTTCTTCTTTCAAAAAAAAGAGTTGTTTCTTTGCTAGAATGAGGTCTTGCATTATCATGCCACCACTTAAGTTCCTTTAGCTTGATGATGTTAGATCTAAGTTTACGCCATTTTTAACCGGTTTTATGAACAAAGTTCACATATGCCTTGAAATCAATCTTGGTACCATATAACAGTGCTTTTACATTAAAACGTTTTTTGTAGGTAAAGGTTATGAAAACAAGAGATTTTTTATCAGTCATTGGCGATGGTTTTATCACTTTTGGTGGAATAGCATTAGAAGGAATCCAAACTTTGTGATCTTCTTTCTTTCCTCTACCTTGGAAAAAGACCCGTGTCTCATCCTCGATCGCCACCTGTGAAATTACATGGCGTATAAGCTTTGCAGTGTTAATGTGTTGTTGTTTATTAGCAGCAGAAAGTTCATGAGGGACCCAAACAGAGCAAACTTTTTTGTAATGAAGTTTTTCAAGCAAACTTTGTGGACTGTATTTTTGCCTAAAGAAGGTTCATTTTCAATATAACGCAAAGACGTATTTGGAGCTTCATCAATCACTTCTTTGACTGCTTTAATTTTTTCATCGTCTATTAATGACGGCCTGCCACTTCTTGATGAATCGTCGAAGGACGTCCGCTTTTTTTTAAAATCAGTCAACCATTGTTGAATAGTTTTCAGTGCTGGGTAATTTGCGTCTTCCCATGCCTGCTGAAGTTGGTGAAGAATTTCTGAAGAAGAGAATTTTGGTTTATACCCGCTGTTCATGATGAGCGGCATCCTTTTTGTCTTTTATATCAGCAATGTTTGATAAACAAATCAATAAAAATTGGTCATCTTCAGGCGCATTTGAAGGCGAAGCATAGTGCTCATATTAATTCAGATTTGAGTACTTTAAAACTTTAAAGAAAATTTTTGCAAAAAGAACAACATTAAATCTTCTATTTAATGCTCAATTTCAACTAGTATAAGTGTTGAAATTTATTTTTTCATGGTTAAAACTGGAAAAAAATCACACTATAGGAGATAATTTAATAAAACCGTCAATATCAGCTTTTTTAAAATTGTTAATTAAAAAGATGGCAATGATGTAAAAGCTATGGCACTCAGTAATAATACTGTTAGCAGAATAATAGACGAAATGAGTGAAGATGTTTAAAAACAACTTATTAAAAAGCTAAAACAAAAGAATTCTCAGTACAAATGATAAATCAACTTTGAGAGACTGTTTTGTGATGAAAATCAGAATGAGACTGAAATTCAACGACAATTATCTGGAGGATTACGAAAATCAAAACGATGAGTTTTATCAAATGGTGAAACACAAAATTCGAAAGAAAACGAAAATAATGAAACCTAATTCAACCGTACTTTCAAACAGGAATTCAGATAATTATAGAAGGATCCATTTTAAGAAACCAGAGATTAATTCGGATACAATTTTAGAAAAAAGTATCGGAAATAAATTTTATTGTCAAAAATAAATTGATTAATGTCGGCGATAAAAAAATTAAATTGTTTTATTTACCATTTGTGGATTGAATTCCAAAAGAAACATGACAAAAATCTCAAGGAACAAATAGTCGAATTGTCGAATGATCAACATTTAGAATAGTATTCTGTATTCTTGACGTTGTACCAAACTAATTTTTCACTGATTATAATTTGTCAACAAAAACTGAATTTTATTTTCATTATTTGATCTTTTAGCTTCGTTTATATTTTAATATTTATTTGGTAATGAGTAAACACGATCTTACTAATTTGAATGATGTTCGAATGCATTTATAATACTCTTAGATTTGAGAAATGATACTTCTCTCTGGGACACTGGATTCTACCATTATCGAAGCAAAATTGATTATTATGAATTCAATAATTATTTCGTTGTTTAAAAAAAATTGTTATTTGTTTCTCAAGATAATTTGTGATTAACTAAATTTTTTTACTGGTTTCGCTCTGTATAAATTTGTTTATTCGAATCAAAAAATGTTGTAAGTGAGCGCGAAAAAATTGTTTGTTAAAAACATAAATACTTAAGTGATTGAATTTTTGAATTATTGAAAGTCGCCATTTATTTTTTTGCAATTGATATCAATGAATCGAACTGGCAATTCGAATCTCCAAGAACTTTTATTCTCCAAACCGAATATTTCTCTCATTCTACTCGACATCATTCTCAACTACAACACTGACAAATCTCATCGATTTTTCGCCGCAATTCAATTGAAAAATCTGATTGAAAAACACTGGCAACGAAGTGTCAATTTCCCCGACGACAATAAAGAAATCATTCGCGGACTTCTCCGCTCAGCTATCCAAATGAACGCACTCTCGTGCTCGAAATTCGTCAATTTGATCGCTGAAATCATCGCCAAAATCAGCCACTCCGATTGGAATCAGAAATGGACGAATTGTTTGAGAAATTGTGATCAAATTGTTCTGAAAAATGCACTGTTCAATTCGGATCTCGTAAAGTTATTCCGAACGAAATTTCTGTTGGGAAATGATGAAAATGGTGAATGTTGTTTACAGAAAGAACCTGATGAGATTGGCGATTCTGAGGGCAGAGTCCAACATTTTTTGAGAATAAAACATGAAATTAAAATAATTTTGTCCCCCGACCTGATGGTCACTCCTCGCCGACAGCGCGCCGCAGCCACAAAAATGCTTTGCTCGCTCTTGCATCACCAGACATTGAATTAGTATTGCTATCTTACGTAAAATATATTGATAAAGGGCATTTTGCTGAAGAAATGTTATTATGCAAAAGATTAGAAAACACCACTACCTCCAAAGATATATAATAAGCTAAAGAAGTACTTAGATGTCAATGATATAACAATGAAAAATATAACATCTTGTACTGCAGATGGTGCTCCTAGTATGATGGGTAAGAAAAATGGCTGCTTAAAATTGATGAAAGATTTGAATCCAGAAATGATTCTTCCAGAAATAATATTCATAGGGAAAACTTGGTAGCTAAAAACATCTCGTCACGTTCTAAATGAAGTACTATAGGCAGTAATAAGGTATGTTAATGTTATTAAATCTATTGCCAAATGTAAGTGTCTATTCAAGCTATTTTGTAAAGAACAAAGGGGAGATCATGTGAAACTTTTACTTCATGTTGAAGTAAGATGCCTATCTAAAGGAAACTGGTTGAAATGATTTATGGAACTATTTGATACTCTTATTGATTTTTAAGCGACAAACCTGAAACTAAATATCTGTTAACAATCGATGGTAAAGTATTTGTGAGTTATTTAGCGGATATCTTTGAAAAACTAAATATATTAAATAAGAAACTTCAAGGAACGAATAAGGCTCTTATCGATTTAAAAGCGAAGATATTTTAATTCATTACTAATATTGACTTATTTAAGAACATATTAACAAAAAGAACTTTGAACACTTGCACTGACTCATAAAATGTGAAGTAACTCGTACCAGTTTACTTGTTATTGTCAATCATTTGAATATTCTATCAACTGATTTAAAAGAAAGATTTTCTGATCTAAAAAAATGATTTCCCAACATGGATGATGCAGCCAATGTTAGTGGATTTGTCTGATATATCAAATATTCAATATCCAGAAGAACTAACTCACAGAATTGCAAAATGATGAGCCAATTAAAACTTTATTTAATATTAAAGGAGCGATGGCATGGCTTTCTGAGGAAACAGAAATCAAATATCCAAATTCCATCAAATTTGCATGAAAACAATTGCAACCCTTTCCATTTTAGCTGAATGTGGATTTAGTGCGGTAATTGATTTACTGATAAAAATAAGAAATCGACTTGATATAACACAACGTTGAGACTTGAGACTGCAGCTAACAAAATTAGAACATAATATAAAATCTCTGTACGGCATGCATCAAGCGCAGGGATCTCCCTAAACTGAAATAATAAATTAACATAGAAAATATAAATATTTGAAAAATGACGATAAAGAATTTTTGAAAAACTAAAACATTTCGTCATAATTTATTGTTATTAATTTCGACGGATTATTATCAATATGATAATAATCGGATATGATCAACAATGCTTCACACATCACCCTCTCCCAGTAATTATCAAATTGTGAACACAAAGCCTTAAAATTACTTACATCAACTTTACTATTCAAACAATTATTCTTATGTTGAGCAATATTGCTATCACAATTCCCTGCGATTATGTTTCTGAATCCGTTTACAGAAATGACGGCAAGTCTCTCTATGTATATTACGTCCCACATATTACATTTATATTGATAAACTAAATTAGAACATAAACCAGTTGGAGTGATAGATTTACTACTAAACAAACTTCCTATCTTACATGATGTAAATACAATTTTTAAATTTAATAAATTATTTTTATCATGTTTCATAATAGAGTTTTTGAATTTCCTATAACTCTCAGAGTAGGGAACAGTCAATCTATCACTCCAACTGGTTTATGTTCCAATTTCGTTTATCAATATAAATGTAATATTTGTGACGTCATATACATAAAATAATTATTATATATCTGATTTTTGTTTTTGTCGCTTCAGAAGAATGTAAAGGCTTCAGTTTTAAATCTAGATATTTAGCGATTCTGTACTGTGAAGTGTTAATCATTGAAATTACTGGACTCATATGAATTCCGTCTTTATGAACTTTTAGGAGTCCATAAAGCTTAGCAGCTTGAGAACCAACCGAATGCAATTTACCAAAATTACTAAATTACCAATTATTTAATAAGCAAGAAAGAGTTTCATCATCTTTAAAGTGTGCAATTTCCCATTTTTCTAAACTTATAAATTTTAATAAATTGTGGGTCACTTAAAACAATTTATACTTGATCAATCTATTTCACCAATCAATCAGAACGAACCCTTTTATTCATTGACACAAACTCGGCAATTTAACAACTATTAACACACAGTGGTAATCAATAACTCGACTTTTAATTAGTCATTATTAAATTCTTTATTCTTTGTAAAGGAATGAAACTCAAATGAAGAGTTTTTAAATTTAATTTTAATTCTTTTGTGTTTTTTTCAATTGTAAGAACTATTTTTATAAACAAAAATGATCAAATTTCAGAGTTTGTCATTGATAAAATGTTGACTTGAATCGTCTTTGGACAAGGAGAGAGAGAGAAATAACAATAGGTAATTTATAATTTAAATTCCGAAACAATAAGATTTTAATAATAATAGGTTGAGGTCTTTGTCGTTTTTTCCTGGCATGGTATAAGACAGGAAACAAAAACAAAAAATTTAATTCAAAAAAAATTATTTATTCAAGACAATCTTCAAATTTTCCAAAAGTTATTTTCGATTTAAACAGCATCGATTATCCAAAATAATAATTATATATAGACAATAATATTTTTAAATATTAATATTGAGTTTAATTATTTTTTTCATCTTTATTTTTATTTATTAAAATTAAATCTGATTGAATGATTTAATTAATCACTTATTATTTTTTTGTAAAACCAAATTTATTAAGTTAATTTAATTTTTGAATTATGTGATGTTGGGATTCATTTTTTATTCGAATAAATTAATAAAGTTACAATAATAATACGCTTTTAAAACTAACACATTATTTACTTATTTGTGTAAAGAAAATTTTATATTCTTGTTACATTTATTCTCTTATGTTGTAAGGATAGTATAAGTAATAATAAAAAATACATATTACTGAAACAAGAATATACTACCCATCAATAAACGTTATAAAAAATAACATTTTAATATTTTGATATTTCGGGCGTTTTCTCAGAAAATTATTTTTCATTTTTGAATAACCCATATCTATTATTTGAAAACTTTTTATATTATATCAGTATTATATTTTATAGTTTTTATATTTATAAACTTTTCAATGGTGTATTAACTATAGTTAATAGCTATTTGTTGTGTTGTTTAAAAGATATTTATGTATTTTTTAAATTCAAATATGTGTTTATTTTTATGCATGTTAAATGAATTTGTTAATTATAAAAATTGTTTATTTTTATGATTGTTGTAATTATTTAGAAAACATGTAAATTTTTACACATTTGTTTTTTTATATGAAAAAAAGAATAGTTGTTTAAATTAGATATATAAAATGGTAATTGAGAAAATAATAAAAAAATCAATAAAAAAATATTCAGTCTTTATCATTATTTATTATTACTTCAATTATTTATTCGTTACCACGATATCTAAAACGATAACACTATTAATAGGATTCATTATGATAATTATTACGTTTTAAATCATTCATATTTCATAGAAAACCTCCTTCAGTTATTCTGTACAATATAATTTATATTTTATAAATAATAAAATTTTGTTAAAGTAAGGGTAGATAACTCGGAATCCTCATATTGATTTGGTATGGTCTGTCAATAAATTTTAAATTCTTAAAAAAACATATGTAAGTAAAAAAACATTTTGTTTAGGGTTGTTTGTTTCTATATCACAAATTTAATTTATAATACTAAAATTTATTACTTTAACAATTTCTTATTTTTTAAAAAAAATTTATGAGGAGCCTATGTATCTTTTTCACAAATCACTAATAAATAAATATAAAATTTAAATACAGATATTTAATTTTAAAGTTTTAAAATAAATTGTAAAATCGACTTTATTAAAATTTTCATTCTTTAATAATGTTTTTACAAAAGATCTTTTTTAAACATTAGTTCTACTTTACGTTGTATTAAAAGCCGGTACGCGACATTTCGGCAACGCTTTTTCGGCGATTTACATTTTGGCGACGCTTTATCGACGCCTGACAATTCAAACTGTTTTTATTTTTTATTTTTATGAGGAACTATGTTTTCTTATTTCGTATAAATCAGATATCAAAATTGCTAAGTATAAATATAAATATATAAATTTTAATTAAATTATAAATATTTACATGTTATTTATTACAAATTTTAATAATAAATATTTATGAATTTATTAACGACTTTCATAAAATTTAAACTCTAATATTTTTACTAACTTATCTTGTTTTAATCATTATTTTAAAATCTTCTGTGCATTATATTTTACTTTCCTTATTTAGTTTATATATGTTTAAATATAAAATTAATTTTAGAGTTATTATTTGATTTTATTCCTTTTTTAAATTTTCGAGTTATTCTTTAATTTAACTTAAATTATCAAACAACTTTTTTTAATTCTATTTTTTAAAATTATTTTTATAAAATATATTATCATCTAAAATTTTTTTCAATAAAAATAAAAAATTTTAGAATTAATCCTTTTTTTATTATCTAAATGAGCGATATTATATTATCGAAAAGAAAAAAATTTATTTTTTCTCATAAAGGATTTTCCTATGAGTACAGTAAAGACGACTTTGTTGTGCATGCATTATGTAGGGCTTCAAGTTTTCTGATGAGGCTCTCGTTTGTACGCCAGTTCTCTGAGCCATAATATACGATAGGAAATATACAGCTTTCAATCAGTGCCTTTCTGCTTCTTAGGGTAAGCATATTACTTTTGATTACCGAACCGAGTTCCATTAGCCTGGTTTTCCCTTTCTTTATCCTTTCCTTGATGTCGTTCTCAGAAGTACTTTTTGTGGTAAACTTGGAACCCAAATAGTTGAATTCAGTTACCCATTCTATTTGTATGTCATTGACATTCGCGGCTGAATGTATCCTTTGTACATTCAGATTCATAATCTTAGTTTTTGAGACATTGATTTTCAGACCTATCTTAGTGAAAACACTATTTAAGATATCAAGATTGCTGACCAGATTGTTGTAGTCAGGATCGATGAGACAGAGATCGTCAGCGTAAGCCAAAAAATTCAGTTCAGTTGTCTCACCTTCGTATTAGAGTCCTGCTCCACCCTTCATTCCATGGTCTGTCGCTATTTTGAGTGCCCTATTAAATAGGATATTGTATAAGATAGGACCCAAAACATACCCTTGCCGTACTCCTTTCTTCATCGTAAACGTATTCTCACCAATACAGCCTTCAAAGTCAATGTGGAATAGTTTGATAAGTTCCAAAATCCTCCCATTGATTCCCAACTTTTCCAGTGCTGCCCACAGAATTCTTCTGGGTACACTATTGAACGCCTTTTCCAGGTCTATGAAAATGACAAATATGCCATTATCACCATATCGTGCCGATTCTTGCAATTTTCTGAGTATTCCCATTGCATGACCGGTGCCTCTCCCTTGTTAGAAACCGAACTGCCAGTCACTCAGACTGTTTTTAAGTATTGGAAGGATTCTGTTCGCAATGAGCCTGACTAGTATTTTGCCACCAACTTCTAGTAGTAAGATACCTCTATAGTTGTTGAGGTCCTTCCTAGATACTTGTTCTTTGTATAGAATTATGATCTTTGCCTTACTCCGCGACTTGGGGAAATTCTCTAATCCACTCCAGATTCTATGGAAACATTCCTGTATTTTCCAACATAATTCTGTACTACCTCATTAGAACAACTCCGGGATAATCCCGTCCGTGCCGCCTGGTGTGCCGTTATTCAATTGTCTACTAGCTAGATCGACCTCTTCGATGTTTGGAGGATCATTTAGTGCTCCAATAGTATTTAAGCATTCTCTGATTAATTGAATTCCAGTTGTTTTATCCAAATTGCTACTGTCGAACAATTTGGAGAAGTGATTAGTTATTTCCATATCTGAAACTGCCGCTTTGGTCGTACATAATGTGTATTCCTTCGTGTCTGAATTACACAGCAGCCTAATTTCCTGGAAGAGCTCTTTCAGTCGGTCATTCTGTTCATTGCATGATATCTGCTAGATTTTCTGCCCAAAGGTATCTATTCTGTTACGTTTCCACAGTCGAATATTTCTGAATACTTTCTTACGAGCTTCCTTCCATTCGTGGTGTGTCGTAGCATTCCTGTTGTTGATAAAATTCTTTCTTTGATCCCATTTTTCCCGTAATAATTTCATCAGTTCATTCTGATGTTCTTGTAACCATCTCTGACTGTGTGGAATTCACCTGCTCAGTTTTCCACAACAACAAGCCACTGCTATAATACCATCAGTAATACCAGTCCAGCAGGGTTCCATATTTCGGCTTGAAGCTTTTAGCGATTCTTCGATCCTAGCCTTATTGGATACTAAAAAGATTCTGTCAGGTATCTTCTCTCCTTTCCGTTTCTTACAAGTTTTCCTTCTGAACCTATTTCTCTTTCTGAGCCATACAATTAGCACTGAGAGGTCATGGTCAGATCCGCAATCAAGTTTAGGACAATTCTTGACGTCAGATATAAGTCTTGATCGATGTTGGTCAGTCTTTCTTTTTCATGCCCGGATGCATCCAGGTTGTCGTCTGATCCCTGATATGCTTATGCAAAGTGTTCTCTATTCTTACACCACAAGCAGCAGCCATATCTATAATTATTGATCCGTTTTCCGATAAGTTGTCTCCCACATAGTAGGGGCCAACTTGTGTCGTGTTCATATCTGTACATTTAACACGACAATTAAAATCACCCCCAATGAAGAGTTCATGATGAATAGATTAAGCCAAGCCTTTCTCATCCGCTATTAGGCGTCCGAGATCCGAGTAAAATGAGGATTTCTCAGGATTGTGGATCTGACAACAACCTCTCAGTGCTAATTGCATGGCTACGAAAGAGAAATAGGCCCAGCAGGAAAACTTGCAAGAAACGGAAAGGAAAGAAGATATCTGACAAAATCTTTTTAGTGTCACATAAGATTTTGGTAAGTGACAAATTTGTTGTATCATTGAAGATTAATTTTTTGTTACTAATTTTAGAAAATAGGCTGACCCTTGATAGCTGTTATTTTGGATTAATCAAGGAAATTTTAAATGTTTCCGAATTGTCCGAAAGAAGTGAGCATCTGGACCCATAGAGATGCCTTAAGACTCCAGGATACACAAAACGCACTCGATCTCCGATTCACAATACCGATTTTGTTATCTTTCACACAACACAGTGAAACCGTATCGCTCAAAAACATCAAAAACGACTCTTTCTCATTTGGATGCCATCGCAAATCGACCAACTGGCTCTTGGTTTTAGAGTATTTGCATGTTTTGAGAACGAATGGTTGGGATCGTTCTGTTCTCGGATCAATGAAACATCGATTTCCTAGTAATGAGAGATCCACAGAATTACATGACTCACATTATGCACAGAGAGAGGCCATGAAGGGTTCAATCAAGAAATGATTAAGACGTCAGTCAATATTAGTATTTTAGGGGTGCATCGATACTTACAAGGGTATGATAGGTGGATATCTACATGACCATAAAATGGTACTTATATCTTGTGAACGAAGTGCAACACATATTAGTGATATTTATTAGTTCTATAATGGTAGAACTTTAGTTCCAGGCTCAATCGTAACATTTATTGATACAATAAGTAAAATTAAATGCATTTTTATGACAACATCAATACTTGCTACTAAGGAAATTAACATTTTCCTTTAAAATTTTTATTTAAGTCTCAAACTGGATTATCTTTTGAAAGATCCTTAGTATAACATTCTTAGATATTCTCAGTGATTGACATAAATAAGTAAATTTTAATTTTTTATTATTCAGACAAATATTATTAGTTACATTTTGAATTTAATTTAATAGCATATCAAATTTATAAATTAAAGAATGTTAATTATACTTTAATAAATTTAAATTTTCAATTCCATAATGCTATCCGAATAATCCAAAATAAAATAATACTCAATCAGCTATCTGCAAAGGAGAGTCACTTCCAAAATTAAAAACGAACATAAAACATAACACTCGACTTATTTATCACACCGTGTAATTAAATTAATTGTCAAATTACACACTATTGATGCAGATACCGTAGTAAATGAAATAAAAAAATAATTTTTTTCTAGACATGTGAGAAATTTTATACCTAACCAAAAACGTGGGGCAGATTTCTGAATTACTGCTATTAGTAACTGCTATTTCCTCTTTACTGCTTTTTAGTAACAATCGATTATTTCTATGCCCCACGTTTTTGGTTAGGTATAAAATTTCTCACATGTCTAGAAAAAAATTATTTTCCTCTTTTTAGTCCATATGAAACGTGGTTTTTAAAACTTTTTTATTTATTATTATTTTCTTATTTTTTAGTAGTATTATTATACTACTTA